>JAVDBV010082998.1:2269-14659 GCA_032619315.1 Piper longum | reverse complement strand
TGGGTGAATAGGATCGGGGTTGGGGGAGATGATGAGGGGTGTTGGGTGGCAAACTCGTAATTTAGACTTCACTCGACACCGACTCGAGTCAAAAATAATTCTAACTCGTAATAAATCCTAAAAAAAATCCAAAAAAATTGGAAAAATCCCATAAAATAAAATAAACACTACAACACCAAAATGACATGCTCTATAGCTAATAACCCACCATAATTACCCAATAACGTATCCTAATGCGTTAATCGTCATAAAACTATTTCTACGGTCAAATTCGTAAAAAGAAAAATCACCGCATACTTTCATATATTCTGATAACTTGTTTCTCACCATCTTTTTTACGTTATCATCATACATTCAAGTACACTTAACTCATATCGTTCATAACTCACTGCTGGTCACGACTCAGCATGTGGTCTATGAACTGACTCGACTCGAACCGACGGTTGAACCGACTGGTTCGCTATAATAAAACCCTGACTCGAGTCACGGGTTTTACACTATTAATTACTTTCAAAAGATTTTAGGGACGTCATTAATATTAATGTTCAATACTTCTTCCAAAAAATTAAAACAAAATAAATAATGGTTTCAATCAGCTGACAACCTTTTTCAATTGAAACGAGTGGTTGTTTTTTAAAATAAAATTATTAAAGACAATAAGAATACTTTTAAATTGAAAAAATGATGCCAAACACCTAAATCATTTATACTTCTGTTTTTTAAAAAACCATGATCACCTACACCATTAGAATCTAAGAGTGACAGTAAGTGGTTAAATGTTAATCATATAGTGAAATAGAGTTATGTTTTAATTTGATGATGAGATAGTTTTGACCATGTCATAAAGAAATATATATTTTATTACTATTTTTTAAAATTATTATTGTATTGATCAAACAGTATTTGTAAAACCCGTGATTCGAGTCACGGTTTTAGAGTCGTTAGCCGATCGGTTAAGCCGTCGGTTCGAGTTGAGTGTATTTCAGAACATGTGTACTGAGCCGATGAATGTGTAGAGAATGAGTTATCAGAATATATGAGAGTATACATTTGATGGTTTTAGATTTCTTTATTTTGTAACCGTAAAAAAAGTTTTAGGCCGTTTATCGCGTTAGAACGCGTTACTGGTAGTTTGGGTGGGTTGATAGTTACAGAGCATGTCATTTTGATTTTGTGTGTTGTTTTATTTTATGGGATTTTTCTCGATTTTCTAGATTTTTTTAGAATTTATTGCGAGTAAATAATTATTTTCACTCGAGACAGAATCGAGTCAAGTTTTATTTACAAGTATGCCACTCAACCCTTTTTCTTTCTCCCGACACCTCTTCCACCCAAAACCCCAGCCGCCCCCATGTGCCACCATCGCCCGGCCGCCGACTGACGCCGCCCAGCCCCGGCGAAGCGTCGTCGTGCCGCCCCGACTGGCCCCGCCACCGTCTGGCCGCCGCGACGGTGGATTGCTGCGGCTAGCGCAGAGACCGCGTCATGGTCGCGGTGGCGATTCCGCCACCGGCGATCGTCGCCGCCGCAATCGACTGGCAGCCACGACCCCCTCGACCCCCTAGCGACCTTCCCCGACGAGATCGCCGTCGATCGCCGCCCCAATCGGCCGGATTTAGCCACCCATAGCCGCCGCCTGTATTTAGCATTTTTCGGCGAGCCGCCACCTCCGTCGGCCACGTTGACACCACAGACACGTCGGGCTTGCCGAGACGGTTCCGATGGTACCCTATACGGCCCCGATCTGACCAATAGACACCACCGGCGATTCTCGCCGGAAAACCGTCAGAAAGTCGCCGGAAAATCGCTGGAAAACCGGAATTTTTGGAATTCTATGGAATTTACCGGATCTTCTGCGGAGTTCACCTGGTCGAACCCGATTGAACTTCGGACGCCGTCAAGTGCCGAATTCGAGGTTCGAAACGCACGCACAACGAAACCCTAGCCGTTACCGATTGCCGACGACGCGAGGTATAATTACCTCTAATTTGATTATTTAGATTTAATGATTGTTAGCACAATATGTTAGGATTTATTGATTGATGTGATTAAGTTATAATTATTGATGAGATAATAAGTGGAATGGTTGGGTCAATTGTGAATGAAGTGATAAGTTGTATGAGGTCATGGTCGCGGTTCGAAGACACGCTTGGAGCTTCTACCAGGTCCGTTTAGGACTCGTCCCTGATTTATGCTTTATTCCATCGTATATTTGGTTTTCTACTTGCAGGACGAGTTAAATGGCGTTTTATTGGATCCCATTTATCTCGGGCCATTTAGCCGATCGCATTTCCAGATTAATAACCCTCGAGGATGAGATCCCTCGAGTATGTTTTCAAAAACAAGATCCACCACAAGTTGCCTTCGGGCCTATTATATTAAATTCCCTACCCAGGCCTATATATATAGTTTTCGTGTTTTCAGTGAGAGATGAAAAGAGGGAGGCGGCCATGGCTTCAGACAAGGCATGTGTTTGTCTATGGGTTGATGTTGGGGAGGACCAACTTCATCTCGAGGGATCCTGCTAACTCCGCGTTTGAGTTTCTCACACCCGGAGAACGTGGAGGTTTACGGGTACTGTTTAGTACAGCGCATGTCCGAACTTGTGGTTCAAAGGGTACTGAAGGCAACTGCCTGAGAGTACTCGGCCTTCGGCTCAAGGCCAAGAGTAATATGGAGGACATAGAGGGCTGAGATGAACGAGAATGATATTCGATGCAAGACGCAAGAATGAGATTTGATGCAAGACGCAATAGATGAGATGACTAAGAAAAGAGAATGAGATGGATAGGGGACGTTGCCACTCGAGGGCGACGGCTCCCGTTAGTGCCCTTGTGAGAGTTCTTGAGGAAGTATATGATTTTTTATTCAACAGGAGGGTTAGCTCTCCTGTGCTAGTTTGATATTAGTTATTTTTCGGACCGGTAACACTCGTTACTGACGGTTATCTTATATATATGTAGGTGATAAGCTTGATCGGAAGTGTCAGCCTGGACGGAGGAGTAGTGAGGTCTCTTGCACACACATATGTTTACTGGTTGAATGTTTAATATTGTGTTTATGATTTATTTACGTTGAAATTGACTTGGAAAATATTAAGAGATGATGATAGGTTGATGATTGAATGAAATAACTTGATGAGGTAACATGAACTGTTGAAGGAATGCACAGGTGGGCTGAGACCCAAGTTTGAGACTACATACACAGTAAATTATATTCTGTGAGTGAAACTATTAATATGGATATATGTTGATATATATTATTTTGACAGGGTGGTCCCTAATTGCACTTTTAGGGGAGGCTCTGTCCGTTTTTACTCAGGATTCCTTTTGATTTTTAATGCAATTGTATTGATGTGTGAATTGATTCCCATGCCATCTATGTAGTAGTATGTCAGAATTTTTGTACATTCACCCATGCATATAGAAAAATCGTATCTTCATCTTGAGATGCCGAGAGTAGATCCAGGGTCGGTCGCCGATAGTATTTTCGGTTCGGTTCACGGGTGAGCCGAGTCGGGGTGTTACAGTAATATTCTTAATAAATAGATAACTAATAATGAACATATAGATGCAAGTAACTTTTACTTTTGGAAAAATAATGTTAACAGTATATTTTTTCTTGATGATGTGTTGAGTTTGCAATGTCATCAACTTATTTTTTTTTACTAAATCATCAATATTTAACCATTTACTAATATTAATATTAGTGTCATTATATTTACATTTAATCAGTAAAAATAATATGTTAAAAAAATAATATTAAACTATTATTTTTCTTCATGTGTGACGATGTTACTATAGAGAGTAACTAAACCTTGTTTAAAAACAGGAGGCGTGAATGATAAATTGGATGCAAATGTAAGTGCTTTTATAAATATATAAAAACTAGAAAAACTGTACAAAAGAAGGGGACATACCCTTTTGTGAATATAATTAAAAAACAAAAATCATCCTCGTGACACTAGCAGCAGGGACTCCCTGCTTTTGTGAATATAATTGAATATTTGCACAAAAGACAACAAAGTTCGTGTAAATTGCCACACGTGTGCGAACACCCCACCATACACGTATGTTCCACACAACACGTGTACTCGACAATAACATAACCACACACACCGCGGCCATCACCGTCGCCGCGGCCGTCACCGCGCCGGAATCGCGACCGCTTCGTCATGGGGACGCTAGCGAGGAGCGTCCTCGCCGGCCGCCGGCGGAGTTTGGGTGCTCCGCCGGTGCATTTCTCCGTTCCCGGCCCTGCCTCCTCTCCCACTCTAAGCTCGACGATGTCCACCCACTGCAGCTAGTGTCTCGCCGAGCATCGACCGCCCGTTCGTCGCCTCCGTCATCTTTGTCGGCGGAGTTGGGAGTGAGCTTTTTTTGGCTTCATTTTTCTTCTAGGCATGTGTTTTGGTGTGTTGAATTGTGTTTAATAGTGAAATACTGTTGACTTGCACAAATTTGCTTGGATTACTAATGTTAATTAGGCTTTATGTTAACACTAACGGTGATCAAGGTTTTAAATTTATTCCAAACTCAAATAGTTCTATTGAAGTTTGATAACCAGAGATTATTCTGATTTTATGTGAAAAAGATGAGGAGGTTTGCTTCTATTTTGGGAAAAAAAAGATCATTTTTTATATTCGCATTTTTTTCATGTTCAATTGACTTAGTTTCAGGTTGCTAGACAAGCAGTTCAAGCTAGAAAAGTGAAATAGTTTTAGGGTAGTTTATTACGAAGGTGATTCTGATTGTATGTCAAAATTATGAGTGTCTTGCTTCTGTTTTGATATAAATCTGTTTTTAGTGATTTCCATGTTAAATTAAGTTAATTATAGAATGCTAGGCAGGCAGTTTAATTAGGAGAAATGTTTGAGATTGCCTTCTAGTCTGAGAGGATTCTTGCCTGCAGGTGGATCCAGAGAGCCAAGAAACGCAGATTCAATCATGTACTGCTCCATTCCACTTTGTTGATCCCTTGTATATGTGATGATGTATTTCTCTCAGGAAAAAAAATGCATTTGGTTTTCAGCTGAAATGAACACGGTTCGCGTTTTATTCCAATTGCAAAAGGCGTGTGTTTTTGGCCAGCATTTTTTTCTTGTTGGGGATGATCCAGTGCTTGGGGTATGGGATCCAGAGCATGCAATACCGCTGATTTGGTCAGATGGACATCTTTGGTCAGCTGAAATGGTCTGAGTTTGCAAAGTTGTTCTGTATTTAAGTTGTTGCACATAGGTGTTTAATGTTGTTAACTTGTACTTTGGATAGAGTTTACCTGTTGGCAAAACCATACTTTTCAAGTTTATTCTCAAGGGATCCAGAGGCGAAGTGTCATGGCAGCCAGGTCTGGACAGGATCCTTAAAACCTGGGAAACCATAAACATTGTTGTTGTTTCAGAGGATTGGGACAATGCGGAACGTCAAAAGATAAATGAAGTTCTCCTTGAGCAGACCAGGAATGTGACCACCGGGCCCTCTTTACTCACAAAAAATGAAATGGATGTGACAGAAACTAAGGGAGCAATCAGTTCAGAGGAAGATGAGACATCCATAATTATGAACGAACATCAGCCAGTTTTGGTTCCTGGCTTGATTTCTTCTTCTAGCTCAACTGTTGAAGATGTTGAAGACATAAAGTTTGTTCCTCCCATCACTTCTGATGAAGCCATTGTAGGCATTATTCTCAAGGTAATCATCTAGTAGATGCATGTGATAGCTTGCCTTCCCATCCATGGATTTTGTATTTGTCAAAGCACCCGCATATCTGCACTGCTCGCCTAATATTATGCTCAAATCTTCCATGGTGCCACTAATTTTTTGTAACTTTCTTATATTACAAAGACATACACACCTTGTTGTGGCTGGTGTGAAGATAACAAAATAGCGCACAAATATATGAGTCTGTCCATTGTCATGGAAGATGTTGATTGATGCACATGTTTGCTTGCCTTCAGGGGGTCATTTGCTCTGTTAAAAGCATATTAACTGTTAAACATGTGACTGATCCCATTTTTTATTTTCTGTCACAAAAGGAAGAAGAGAAATTGTTGAATGAGTCCGAGAAGTCAATTGATCTCTTGCATATGGTAAAACCAAATGAAGATAATGGAGAATTAACAGTAAATATGGCCAGTGAATCATCTGAAGGAGATCAAACCACGGAAGAGGCTCCTGTTACTGATGACGTTTTCGAGAATGATATCCAATGGGGCCGCAAATCTCTGCTGCAGTTCATTTTGAATCTGGGTTTCCAGAATAATCAACTTAGCTGAATGTGATTTTCCAGAATAATCAGCTATTGTTGCATGATCTTGATTCTACAACTGCGGTCGGAATCTTTGGAATGATATTCGGTTATGGCATCCATTCAATGAGTATTTACGAGTTGCTCATTACAAATTATAATTGTGACAGGAGACTGAATTACTGCAGACATATGATCGGACGAGGACCATCCAGCTCCACTGTTCCCTTAACAAATGAAGCTGATCATTCTGCTTGTCAACTAAAGAAGAAGAACGTTGCATTTCTCCTGGGTGCGATGGCGAATAAGTTCCTACTGTGACCTCCAGCTCCTACTTAAGTACTCAGTGTAACTGTTGCTGAAGCTTGTATTTAGTTCTTCAACGATGAATATATTAATAGCACACACAAATAGCATTGTTGATGGGCTGTGAATCTATTAACTCACTATTTATTGACTAGTGCTTGCTTGGAAGCGTATTATGTAGTTTCCACATTTCACTATGGCAAACTCTAGCTTTGGTAGATAGAACAATTCTACAATTCTCTGTCCGAAAGTGATTTTTTTTTTTACAATGTATTGACGTCAACAGGAGTTTTGCGTTGCCAGGCGCCTACGAGGATGGGGTAGAGGACTTCCACAGCTGTTAGGACTTGGGAGAACCAAAATGGTGAATTTGATTTGACACCAAAATGTGAGATTGTCAAAATCTTAAAAATTGACAAACTATCTATTTATCTATTTAGATGAATGGTATAACTTTTTTTTCTTTTTCAATTGAAGAAAATCACTTTCATCGTCTACCTATCATTCTAATCAAGAGGTCATACATACTATCTTATAATTTGAGCTCTCAAACTTATCGTTATTTTTTTCGCATCAAAAATGTTTTTAAAAAGGCTAATAATTTTTTTTAGTGATGACCTTAATAATTCCAACGATCTAATAGTTATGGGAAGTTATACTAAGTTTCTTATTATTTATTGTAGAAATAACTAATTAAAAATTTTTAAAATTATTAATAACTTCTTTAAGAAACATCATTAGTCTTCTCTAAATTTCTCATTTTTAGTGATATTAGAAGAAAACTCAGATTTCCCAATTAAAATACTGGTCAGAAAATTTACGATGAGGCCCATTGGGCCATTTGATACAGTTGGGCCTACCCAATAACCCAATCGGCCCATTCCTTTTCATACAGCAAAAACGCTCTGATCGTCCTCGTCCGTGACTCTCGGGGACACTTCGCCGTCGCCGTCGGAGCCGCCGCCATATCCGCCGCCTTCGCCAACCACTTCGCCTCCGACTCCGACGGCGCCCCCGCCGGCGGTACCGGCCCCCTTCGCCGACGAATGGTACTCCGCCTACGACCCTTCGCAGACTTCGATCCCACCAAGGACGGGCGCGGCGACGCCCCATTGCCCGTCTACTCCCCCGCCGACGCCGTTGACGGAGTGTTCTCTGTGTCCCCGGTGCCGGAAACGCCCTCCTCGTATCCGGTCTACGCGTCCAACGGGACGGCGTTCGCAGCGCCGGACGGGCCGATCCTACCGCCTCTGGCTGAGATGGAGCCGGGAGAAGGGTATGCTCTGAGGGAATGGCGAAGGTAAAAGTAGAACCTTTACTTTTCTCGATTTCATGTTTACTAGTTGATCTCCTGTGAATTAAATTTCACTACTTTGAAGAATTTGTGATTGATTTGCCATTCGATTGCTTTATTGAATTCCGTACAAGTTTAAACATTTGAATTTTAGAACTTATTGATGTGTAGATAGAAAGAAATATTAGAGAACTGTATATTAATTGAATATATTGGTGTTTATAGAACACATTTGATGTTTGCTAGTTTTTTTGTGAAGCAGATGAAGTATATTTGTTTGATCCCATTTTTTGTTAGAAATTACTTGTATGTACAATGTGTGAAGCATCTTAAGTTTTTTGTGGTGTTTGTTTGCTTCTGATGCTAGGCTCAATGCTATTCGGCTTGGAGAAAGAAAAGAGGGAGAAAGGAGTTGTTGAACCAAATTATTGATGAAGCTGATGAGTATAAGATGGAGTTTTATCGGAAGAGGTATTTTACTTGGGAAACTAACAAAGCCAACAACCGAGACAAGGAAAAGGTGGCGAATTTTTCACTTTGTGTGTTTACGTCATTTGTTGTCAATGTTCAGTTTAGTCAATTGAGCTATATACATTTTTGCTGTGGACGATCATGTGCAATTTACTTTTGCATTTCTATTATGTGAATCTTTTTCCTTCATTATATTTCAAATATGTGTTATTATTGGCTAGTGTGGTAGTTGTGTCGATGACATAATATGAAAGAAAACAAGTAACAACCCTTCAATGAATCCTAAATGTCTGTATATCATGTTATACATGAGTATGAGAATCGGCAAATGGGTTTGTTAGACAAGTTACAACTGAACGACTGTTTGATGATATTTAAGTGGCAATTTGATGACAAATTTAAGTGGGGGGCATACATGTGCCTCATCTGTTAGTTATTTCTGATAAATTGTTAAAAGATAGTAGCGTGTTTTGGCATAAACGAATTGTAAGCCTGTGATCGGCTTAAACAACTGGCATATGTTGACTTCATAAATTAAATTTCTGTTTCCAATTTAACACTGTTGCCATTGTTCCATTTATAGGTTTTCTTAGCAAGTCGGGAGAAATTTCATGCAGAAGGCAATTGCAGAATTAATTCCAAATGAATTCCCTGACATAGAAAAGAAACAAGGGAAGAAAGAGCAGGAGGAGAAGCCTCATATTGTTGAGATTCAGGGTCCTAAGCCTGGAAAGCCTACTGATCTTTCAAAAATATGCCACATTCTTCTGAAATTGAAGTATTCCCTCCACCTCATATGAAGCCCCTGTTCCCGCCCAGGCTTCTGCCAAGGATGCCAAAAGTGCACCTGCTACCTCTAAGGTTGCCGCAACAACTCCAACCCCTTCTGAAGCCGTAGCTGTAGCTTGAGTGCGAATTCATCATTTTGATGATGAATATTCTTTCTGTTAAGTTCTCACTAGTGTTTGTGTGGCCAGTGGTGTCTGCTGAGTTTTATATGCTGAAATTCTGGATTTTGATTGTGATTATGTATTATACCGAATTTTTACATAACGTGAATTGCATGTCCATAGATTATGAGTTCTTGTAAGAGGAAAAATGATAGCCAAGTTTTTATTATTTGATAATTTCAATCCTAATTTTTGCTGTCCAGGGGCCCAAACCTAGTTTCATACTATTCTTTTGAGCCATAAACAAGAAGCCTTTTATTAATATGTGATAATGGTGCTTGCTTGGCGGGAAAATTTGTTTCATCTTGGCTTGTGGCTGAAAATGTTCGCAAATGCTAATCATGGTGTCATTTAGGCGTTTTTTACTTTTCAAATCAACAAAAAAACAATAAACTCGCAAGAAGAATAACTTCCAGCACAAGTGTTTTTTGATATCACAACCTTTACTGATAAAAATTAGAATGATGACAATTCCCTTCGATCCTTACCAAAAGAATCATATATTAAACAAATAAGATATAACATATTCACAGTTGAGCTCGTCAGTGAACGTCGGTCGTTGCCCTCTAAAGACGCCCCCCCTTATGATTTGGCCACTGAGTGTTTCATCGATCACCTGCATTATGTACGAAAGAAAGAAGAAAAGATGAGGACGAGTGAACATGAGTGTTTAGCTTATCTCGTTTGTATGGTTAGATGGGGATGGAGGTGGACAGGTTAATGGTGGGGAGAAGACGTATGCATTGAGTGAAGGGCATGGACTTGTAGTCGCTCCAGTCCAAGCCCATGTCTTTCCTGTGCTTCTTCTTCTTCTCCTTCTATTCTAGGATCCCCTAGTGCTCTTAATACAACCACCGGACATCTCACTCATTATTATCCATTCCATCTTTTCCAACCAGGAAACATACCACTCACGTGGGTCTGTGTCTTATCATGCATCCAATCAACATTTTTGTATCCAATTTTCTTTAATTTTTTTCTTAGTTTCCAATTATATAATTGCCTTCTATGGTTGATGACGAAGATTATAGTACGGACCTTGAGGTGGGAGAGGGCGAGGGGGTTCTCAGAGAGGAATTTAACGGCGAGGGTCATGATGGTGGAGGTGGGCTCGCAGCCGGCGACCAGGAGTGCCAACAAGAAGTCCATCTCCTCCTCCGAGAAGCCTTGCTCGCTCTCTATTAGAGAGGCCAACTTGTCCTTTCTTCGTCCCTTTAATCCTCCATCTTTTGATCTTTGCTTTACTATCGATGTCAATGTCTCCACAACTTCTCTCCTAGCCTGTAAGTGCCATTGACAGAGCTTCAAATTATTTGTGAAAGGAAGCAAAAAATTGAAACATTTATGTCCACCTTGAGAGCTCGGCCGTAGGTGGTGAAGAAGATGGAGAAGAAGCATTCAATGAGCTCCATCCTCAGCTTCTCTGTCCACACCCCCGGACCAATACTCATCAACTGCTTCACGGTTAGCTTGAATGTAATCTATTCAATCAATAAGATAATAAGTCCGTTAATTATTGGGGCATATATTTTTTTAATACTGGCTACAAAACTCAAGAATATTGAATACCCATGTACAAAAACAAGAAAATGAGTGAGTAAACATGATTAGATAAGACCTCGTACTTTTTTGGTCTCGTCGAGGAGGCGGACAATCCTTCCTTCCCAAGAGGTGACGTTGCACCGGACAAGGCGATCGATGCCGGGGGGAGGTGGTCGCGGATGATGGGGGAGCTGGCGAAGCTCATGGTGGGCGAATGGATCATCTTGTGCAGGCTGGCCTTCATGAGTAGGAAGGAATGGCGGCCGAGGAGGTTGAAGATGGAGCTCGGGTAGCTGCATTCAAACAGCTTCCCCTCGTTCTGCAGCACCGTCCGATTAGCGTCGGTATCCGTCACAAACACCGTCGGATCCCCGAACACATGCGTCACAAACACCTGGCCGTGCGGCCGCACCCGCTCGTCGATGAATGGCTCCGGGTCCTTCGTCTTATAGGCTGATACCAGCTGCAGCGTCTCCCCGACCACCGGCAAGCCTAGACTCCCCGAAGGGAGTCCGGGCTTTCGGCGACGGAGCGAGATAAGCCAAGACCAATAAACAAAGGATACAAAAAAACAGAGGAACACCAAATACCAATCCATTGTCTCCGATCAATCTCTCTCTAATCATATCAGAATAAGAGAAAGAAAGGCGTTAGAAGGAGAACGAGGAGAAGAGAGATTGAACGCTGCAAAAAAAATCGAATGTATGGAGTGTTTATGTGGGTTGCAAAATCCCATATCATGAAGTGGAGGGATGTGGGGGGGAGCTCTTTCACTATAAATAGGGCTCCTTTCCCCATAGTAGATCATCCTAAGGGTAGTTCTGAATTACCTACTTCCCTTTCTACTGGTAGTAATTGTCTTTTCTACCATCGGTAATTCTTTCTATTTGTAATATTTCTCTTTAGTAAAATATTATTTTGGTAGTGTCCAAGGACGTAGGGAATTGCCGAACCTCGTTAAATTCTAGTGTTTGTTCTTATTCTTTTCTTGTCTATTTAATAGCTATTGTCGGGTATAGTTGGTGTTAATTATTGTGATATTTATATTACTTATCTTAATAAAATTCTGTCTACGAGTTGGTTTTTAAGCGGACTATCGTGTCCCACCAACTTTCCTGGGAATTTTATCTTGGGGTGATTTTTTAGTACAATCGTTTTCACGCTTGTCATTAAGGTAATAGTTCTCACAGTGAACTAATTATCTTTGGTAAAAATTACCTGTTTTTCATAACAATTGGTATCAGAGCCATTGGTTAATTCTAGTATGCTCTGTGGTTGCGGTTTATGCTGATCTTCCACATCAGAAAAAAATTTCCTTGAGCTCTTTGTAACACCCCGAATCCGGCTCGCTCGTGAACCGAACCGAACTGTTATGGGTCCCGGGTGGATCTACTCTCGGCGTCTCAAGATGGAAGATATTGATCGTTATGCATGAATGAATGTACTGAACCCTAACATGCTACTGCGTGGATGACATACCAACCAGTTCATACTAAGACAACCACAATAAAAATCGATAAAAATTCCTAAAATAAAACAAACAGAATCTCCCCTAAAAGTGCAATTCGGGGCCACTCTGTC
>JAVDBV010082997.1:0-22480 GCA_032619315.1 Piper longum | reverse complement strand
GATCAGTAGATGCCACCGGCGACTCTTGCCAAAAAACCGCCAAAAAGTCGCCAGAAAACCACTGAGTTGTCGGAAAACAGCCGAAAGTAGCCAAAAAACCGGATTGACGGATTTCACCGGATCTTCCGCGGAGTTCACCCAGTTGAACCCGGTCGAGCTTCGGACGCCGTGGAGCGCCGAATTTGAGGTTCGAGATGCACACACGACGAAGCCTTAGCCATCGTCAATTGCCGACGACGCAAGGTATAATTACTTCCAAGTTATTATTTAGAATTGATGATTGTTAGTACAACATTATAGGGTTGATTGATTGCCATGATAAAAGTCTGAGCATGAGCCTGAGCATGGAAGAAGTAATGATCTTCATGAATGATTAGTAATGGATGAATGTTGGTGTTCTAATCAGGTGAATTAACCCGAGCATGTTAATTAACCGTAACGTCTTAGAAAAATATAATAAAATCAGAGTGAATAGAATTATCTAGAGATATTTTGTTTATGATTATTTAACGGAGGATGTTGTATTATATTGTGTGTGATAATTAGGATGAGTTGATGCATCATTTATTAGCGGGCGTTAGCTTTTAGATTTGATGTGTAGGTACGAAGTAGGAGCTCGCCGCCTAGGCACGTGGACACGCTTGGAACTTCTGCCAGGTCCGTTTAGGACTCGTCTCTATTTTACGCTTTATTCCATCATATGTTTGGTTTTCTACTCACAGGACGAGTTAAGTGGAGTTTTATTGGATCTCATTTAACTCGGGCTATTTATCCAAACAGTTTTTCGAGATTGATAACCCTCGAGGATGAGATCCCTCGAGTATGTTTTCAAAAACAAAATCTACCACAAGTTTCCTTCGGGCCTATTATATTAAATTCCCTACCTAGGCCAATATATATATGTATAGTTTTTGTGTTTTCAGTGAGAGATGGAAAGAGGGAGGTGGCCATGGCTTCAGATAAGGCATGTGATCGTCTTCGGGTTGATGTTGGGGAGGACCCATTTCATCCCAAGGGATCCTGCTAACTCCGTGTTTGAGTTCCTCACACCAGGAGAACGTGGAGGTTTATGGGTACTGTTTAGTACAACGCATGTGTGGACTTGTGATTCAAAGGGTACTAAAGGCGACTGCCTGAGAGTACTCGGCCTTCGGCTTAAGGCCAGGAGTAATATAGAGGACTCAGAGGGCTAAGATGAATGAGAATGAGATTTGATGCAAGACGCAATAGATGAGATGACCAAGGAAAGAGAATGAGATGGAAAAGGGGATGCTGCCACTCGAGGGTGACGGCTCCCATTTGTGCCCTTGTGAGAGTTCTTCAAGAAGTATATTATGGTTTTCTTCAAGAAGTATATTATGGTTTTTATCCAACAGGAGGGTTAGCTCTCCTGTGCCAGTTTGATATTAGTTATTTTCCAGACCGGTAACGCTCGTTACTGACAGTTTTGTACTATATGTAGGTGACGAATACGAGATGGAAGTGTCAGCCTGAACAGAGGAGTAGTGAGGTCTCTTGTACACACACATGTTTAATGATTGAATGTTTAATATTGTGTTTATGATTCTATTTTATTGAAACTGATATGAGAAAATGCAAGGAGATTATGCTATGATTGAATGTTGACATGATACAATGTGAATTATGAAGAGAATGTGCAGGTGGGCTGAGACCCAAGCTTGAGAATAAGTACACAGTAGATTATATTCTATGAATGAAATTGTTGATATGTCCATATATAGTTGTATATATTATTTTGATAGGGTGGCCCCTAATTGCACTTTTAGGGGAGATTCTGTCCATTTTTATTTAGAATTCCTTTTTGATTTTATTGCAACTATGTTGGTGTGTAAATTTGTTGCATGTCATCCATGTAGTGTCCTGTTAGGATTTTGTGCATTTACCCATGCATATAGTAAATCATATCTTCATCTTAATACGCCGAGAGTAGATCCGGGTCGGCTTAACCGAATCCAGTAGATTAGCGAACGGTTCGGTCGCCGGTAATATTTTCGGGTCGGTTCACGGGTGAGCCGAATCGGGGTGTTACACTACATGTCTATGCAAGAGAGATTAAATTGATAAATTAAAAACAACTCCTTTATAAAGAAATTTATAACATTAAGTGTATGTTTACCCTAACTTTATAAACTATTCTATTCAAGACATTTTCAATTTTCCTATGCTTAGGCTGAACCAAATCTCTTTATCCAACAAAAGTTAGCTATACTTTTGCAGCACTAAATAGAATGATCAACCATTTACAATTATAAATAGGTTAAAAATAATAATTTTATAGCATATTACAACTAAGATCCATTGTACATCCTAGATAAATAAATTTACCCCTTAAAGTTAATTATAAACATCATGAATTTCATTACATATACCATAGGACTCAATCTAAACAAAAGAAGAAAATAAGAACTCCAAATTAAGTCTTCCCTGTGTTGGCGTTGCTTCTCTACATTCTCTTGAATATCTCTCCTAAAAAGCAATTGTTGTTATTATCTTCTAGATCAACAATTGCATCCCCAATTGGTCACTTTCTTCTCTTCAATAGATGCATATTTATAGATCACACAACATCGGTTGCCTCCCTTCCTCTTTCTATGCAAAACACTTTCCTTGTTTAGCTTGAAACTAATTATATAGAATAAATATGCAACAAACATTACAAGAACTTATTCTTTTTATGAAAAAAATACACTTACAATGAATCTAAACCCTGTGAATCTTAGGCCCATTGTGCCTCAATCAAGCTTTGATACCACTGTTGGGCCCTTTGGGCTTTCAAAAGGGACTTACAATAGGTGTAACGGACTTCTCTTAATCCAAAAATTAATACAAGGAATAAGACTTTTTCATTAGCTTATATATACAAATCACTAACATCATCTACGCCCGATGTAGGATAGACCCAGAACTCCCCTTCACACATCGGGCATCCCCGAAACCATCATCATCTAGCGAGCGACTTTCCCATTAGTATATATATATAACTCACTAACATCATCTACGACTGATGTGGGATAAACCCAACAACTCCCCTTTACACATCGGGTGTCCCGAAACTATCATCGTCTAGCGAGCATCATCATCGGGTGGAACCCATGAAGGAAACTCCGACAATCAGTGTAGGGTAATAGCAAATCTAAGTCGTAACCTCCCTTAAATCATGAGGTGGAACCCATAAAGGAAATTCTGACAATTGACGTAGTCTAACACTAAAATCTCCCAAGATTGTAACCTCGCTCTGATACCACTTTTTAAGGTCTGGCTCTAATATTATTTCTCCTAAGAAGGACTTGCAATAGGTGTCACAAATTTTTCTTAATCTAAAAATTAATTCAAATAATAAGGTTTTCTCATTAGCTTATATACAAATTACCAACATCATCTACGATCAATATGAGATAAACCCAATATTAAATTCATCATACATCACAACCCATCATAAAATAAATTAAAATCTATGATTTCTCCTCTTAAGAAACTATCAAAACTGAATTAGAATTTATTTAATTATGATACATACATGTCCAAAACATGAATTCTATATTAATTCTGACGATCATTGGGGCGATGAACCGGATTTGAAAGTTGAGCTTCCGTTAGTTTGACGAAGAGTTCTGGAAAAAGCGGGTTGTGCGTCATTGATGTCGGATCGAAAAGTTATTATCTTTTTCTTTTGAAAGCAAAAGTCAATATTAGTTATGAGCCTTCCGAAGTTGAACAGTAGGTGAGAGTCAGCTTGAGCCTAAATTGACCATCCTTTGTTTATCGATGGATCTATATGTGTTATTATGTTAAGCTATGTATATTATTTTAAGCTCGGACCCACTAGTATAACTCTTTGAATTAATTAAATAAAAAATGGTAGACTTTATGATGCAAAATAATTATAAACTAATTAGATTTGCAATTTTTTAGATTCTTAAGAAGTACTGATCTTTCAGGTAGATTAACTAGATTTTTTTGTTAAGAATTATAAAATGAACCACTAGAGAAGGTTATTGATAATTCTATTAATTTTGACAAAGTTATTTATTGATATTTATGATTAGTTTTGATCTATTGGATATATTTAGAAGTAACTACTAAGATTGTTAATTTCATTATTAAAAAACATAATTAGCGTTACTTATTATTCTTTTCAGAGAATTGACAATTTTGAGAGAATGATGAAGATATCTCCAAAAAAGCTTCTTACAAGAAATAAAAAAGGGACCACTATAATAGTTTTTAAGCATGTAGAATCCTAAATAAGGAAATGAAATATTAGTTGTCTAGATATCACTAAGATTATAAAACATTTAAGTTGTCAATTTGCATAATATTGAACAATAAAAGGAAGCATAACAGTACATAGATAAGATTAAGAAAGCAAGCTTAGTATCCACAATATTTAATTAAGTTGAAAGATAATTAAAATTAAGTAATGAACATATACTTGGAAACATAAATTTATAAATCACAGCATACTAGAATTAAATATTTTAATATTATTAATATTTATTTATTTAAAATTTATACTTGCAAATTTTCAAATAACGAAAAATATAATCGTATTTGGTTAGAAAAATAAATGAAGATGCGTGTCGCATAAAAATCAATATCTGGAAACTAGTTTGCTTTCTTGCACGTGTAAAATAGCCTAAATCATAGCGTTGATGATTCCTCGTAACAAAACCAATTAATTAAGAACGAAGGCAAATTAATCCAATAAGATCATACCACCATAATCTGAAGCAAATATTAAAAAATGTCTGCTCATCAATTTCCATATATGCACAGCACAATCTCTTTTAATTTGATTAGGGAAAAATTATTCTTTAAAAGAAATGATGAAATATATTTTTACAACATGAATCGTCAAAATAGAATGCGCCCATCAGGTGTAGGGGTTGATGTGCGATGTGTAATCTCGGATGCCGGCACCTTCCCAACCCATCCACTCTTCCCAAAGATCCCAACTCGAATCATACATCCCTCTCATGGTCTCATCCTCGTAGTACTCCCCATCCCGACCAACACAACTAGCTTCCTCCTCCTCCTCCTTGCTTGCTCTCAATTGATCCATGACCATCTGCGCACCAATCAATCAAACCAGAAAACAATCAGCAACCCAAATATTTTTTAAAAAAAATAAGCCCTTCACTTTCTTAGTATAATGGTTCGAAAAATAAGAAAAATAACAGACCAATGATATTACCCAGTAATAGAGTTGATAATCTCAGCAATTTAAGTTAGTTGTTTTTACAATGTGCAATAAAAAAACTAACCATAATTTTCAATCATTCCTTCCGAATCAATAAGATTACCAATTTCATCAATAAAAAATATTATTAATCAAACAAAAAAATATATATACTAACTTCGTAAGCTTCGTTGATCTGATGGAACTGGACGCCGCAGTTGCGGCCCTGGCACACATCCGGGTGGTACTTCAACGCCAGCTGCCGGAACGCTCGCTTTACCTCCGTCTCGGTCGCCCCAGGCTGGATCCTCAATGTCCGGTACTGCTCGGCTAGGCGGGTCGACGTCCGCGCGTAGCACACCGTCACCGGCCTCCTCCTACCGCCGCAGCCAGCCCAACTTCCCAAGATGCCCAGACTGCAAGGGCTAAACGAGGTGGTCGCCATGATCATACCTCCCAATTAAAAAACCAGGTACAAATAACAGCTCTTAACCGTGGATAAGAAGGGAAGTGTGGGTTGTGTGTGTATATATATATATAGCTAAGAATTTGAATTGTTCCGAAGTAGAGCAGGTTTATGCATTCGGAGTGATTGAATGAATATATAGGGAGGGGTAAGGCCAAGAAGAGGACTTGTTCAATTGAAACAGGGAGGTTTCCTTATCCAGATGTGACGTGGAAGGGACGAGGAAAGGCGGTCCCATTTTCGCACACACCGATGTACACTCACCTTGAGATGCGGCCAAACGATAAAATAAAGGGGGCCGTTGGCTCATTTAAGAGCGTCTGCAAGAAAAAACCAGATGTGAACGTGGAGGCAGCTCGTTTTCTTTAAGGGACGGTACACGAATCTGACCTGCGGCGGCGGTCTCGCAGGGACGGGACCGAATCTGTTGCTCTTGCAAGAGCCACCGCGTGGTGTCGGTCACGCACACGTGCTTATTATTGACTCTGAGTGGTCAGTACGTGGGGGAATCCTGGTGGTGCTTCCCAGAGCTTTCTGCTTTGTGCCTATGTTCCTTGTTTTATAGCCTTCTCATAAGCCTTTACAAAAAAAAAAAAAAGAACTTGTTCATCCTTATAAATTGTCAGCTAAAAAAAAAAAACAGAAAAACCATGTTTTCATAAACTGCCATGGAAAGAATTTTTTTTTAAGAAAATCATTTTAGGCTGACCCATCTACCATTAGATTTAATTAAATCAAATAACCTGCAATAAATCTCAAAAATATAATCATCCAAAATTTTACATCCCATAAAAAAAAAAGTAAAACACAATATTTTTGGATGACGTTTTGTACGCTAGTTTTTATTATTTATGGGTTATCATTACTTTTAATTTTATCTAATTATCACGAGTGTCTAACCTCGAAAAGGGAAAAGAATATATTAAATTTATATATGCACTTGCCTAAGAAAATTGGTAAACACACTTGTTTTGAACAGATAATGCCATAAATCATGAGGAACAAATTACCCCATTCATAATGTCTTTATTTCCAAATTTAATTTCTTTCGTGAATAACATGCTTTTTGTTCACTAGTAATATTTGAAGGGGATGTGGTATTATTAAATCAAATTAAATCCCCACAAACTTTAACATCGTTGAGTATATCAATGATGGAAACTTGATAATTGAAAGGAATGAATAATAAGGATATCAAACTCTAGTTGATTTAAAGTCACGAGCTTTGATAATTAAGTTAAACTAAAGAAGTGATTGAATAAGTTATAACTTGTAAACAAGTCCCCAAATAAACAAGTAAATCTCTCAATTAATTAAAAACCCAAGTTTTGAGGAATAAGTCAAACCATGCAAAAGCTTCAATTAGCCTAAAACTTGCTCCATTGATGCTCTCTAACAATCAAATCAAACACAAGGGTGTTAAAGAGGATATGAACAA
Organism: Piper longum; assembly: GCA_032619315.1. Lineage (NCBI taxonomy): Eukaryota > Viridiplantae > Streptophyta > Magnoliopsida > Piperales > Piperaceae > Piper > Piper longum. The sequence continues at coordinate 15,376 of JAVDBV010082997.1, read as the reverse complement.
GTAAACAAGTAGAAAACGGACAAGAAAAAGAATATGAAAAATTATACATAATAGACATTAGAGATTTTTATATTGGTTCGGAACTCTTATTCATCTTTCCTATCCCTAGTATGTCTATCAAAAAGGTGGCCTTCATTTGCAGCACTTTGGCATAGCTTGTATACATTACAAGTCAATAAGGTTTCATTCACCCGCTCTCACCTAAAGCCAAAGAAGCATGCACATACCTCTAATACTATAGAGTTTCATATCTATGAAAGCACCAAAATCTAAATAGGACGAGTGATTTCTCCAAACTCTCTCACCTCTTATCTTGATCCTCTCTCAAATAAAATAGAAGGATGACCTCGTATTATTAGAGAGGTCAAAGTGGGAATCATAAAATGTGTTCTCTGCAATAATCTCCCCATAGCCAATGAGTCAACTCCTCTTCAAGCCTAACAGCTTGAGCTAAGGAGCAAATAACCTCCACATCTTGGAGGCACAGTTGGCTTTTCTTCTAATGTCAAGCCAAGAAGTTACATATTTTTTTCCTGAAAAGCCACATAGGGCTCCTCTTACTTTGCCCAAACTAAGAAATGAACTCCTTAAATCCAACACCTCAAGCCAAGGAACCAACCACCTCCAACTCCTACGAGGCAAGCGAGCGAGCACCTTTTCAACTTGCATTAAAATTTAGATGCTCTCAGAGACTACTAACATATTAAAAGTTTATAGTAAAGAACTCAACACATGAGCGATAATAAAAGTAAATAAATGATGGTGGGAGGGATACCTTAAGGTGATAGATCTACTAATTATTATAAAAATTATACACATAATTTTGATGACATTCTTATTCTTATTTTTTTGTCATTAACAGAAAAACACAGATGCTTGGAAATGGAGGAAGTCAACTATACCGCTTTACAGTGAGTGGTTTGAATTATTTAATGGTAAAGAAGTACCCTTTTAATGTTTAACAGTGGTCAAGTATAACCAGATGCTAATAATAAATATTTTTACACATGCAATTTTCCCGGAGATGGATCCTGAAACTGAATTGGAATGGATCAAAACTAGAACTAGGAAACAAGTAGCTTTCAATCTAGTACATTAAAACTTTTCCTAATAGATTATATTTATAGAATAAACTACATTATATGTTAGAGAGATGTTTTATTTTTTATAATTTTAGGATGCATTGGGCTTATGGAATAAAGACAAGTTAAAAACATGTTTCTCATGAATAAATTTGTATATTTTCCTAATTCACTGATCTCTTGTCATATTTTTGTTGATAATATTATCTTACATTTATGTTGTGCCTAGGAATGGAAGATGAAATGTAATAGATGTTGATGAAGGGTATTGTATCTCTCTGTCATGTAAATTTACATCTTTTTGTCCTTAATTTGGTTGAATATATGTTTCGACGACAAGTTAAAGAAGCTTCTACTAGTAGAAAACAAATTCAAACATCTATATTGATGAAACTAAATATATATGATAAAATATAAATAAAATAAAAATTTATCTAGTAAATGAATGGATCGATAGACAAGAGTCATCATGCTCACAATTCAAAACTTGATCACTAGAAAAAAGTTTGATTTTCATGACCTATCATCCCTTTCTTTGGAAACACCATAACTTTTTTTTTTAACATTAGGGAGAAGATGTAATATTTATATATTTTTTCATCATTATCTCAAACTAACTGATAGGATAAATATCAAGAGATAATATTTGGTTAACTTAAGACTAGCCAAACTTAATCTCTTGATTGATTTAATAAGCCCACCCTTTATGGGTGTCTCCACCAAAAAATATACTAACATCTCTCACTCATATATAATGGGTAAAGGTGCATTACCAACTCATACGCGCCACCAAATCAAATCTCTAACTTGCACATGACAATGCATGATGATGTTTTAAAAGAGTTTTTCATACGAAAAATAGGTCGTACGACCTATGAGTACAACCGAATATTGAAGCTTAAACTATGCACCTATGAGGGATACATAATAGCTTATATGTAATCATTGTACCTCATACTGTAAGTGAAGATCACGTATCCCTCAAATTATTTTACTTCACTACTTGTATCTATATTATTCAATCACAAAGACTTTACAATGATCTAGACTTAAATACAATTTATAATAGTATGCAGATAATGGTTAGCCTTGCCCCAAAGTATTGTAGCTTCACAGTAATAATATAATAATATAACGATAAAACATGCTTATTACAACTATCATGGACCTTACTAACCCAATTCAAGTAACAATCGATCTAATAGTAAACATTCGGGCAGACGGCATGGGTTTAACAGCCTCCCCCACATTGAAAAATTCTGTCCCGAAATTTTCTAGGGGGTTACACTCGTTGAACATGCCACAACACACAACATACAACATACAATAGAGCTTAACCAAAACATAGAAGGGTAATAATATTTCGAGTCATCATCCTCTACTAGGAAGAGTCTTGGTAAACAATGCCGCATCTTGTCCTCACGCTCACAAGTGGCCTCCTTAACACCCTATTGCGACTATAGTACCTTCACCAAAGGGACTTCTTTCCTACGAAGAGTCTTCACAGACCAGTCCAGAATCCCCGTAGCCTCCTCCTCATAGGACAGGTCGGGTCGGACGTCGAGCTCCTCATACTGAAGTTGATGTGATCCGGGTTCGATCCCCGGCAACGGCGCCAAAAACTTGATGTGGAAATTATAACGCAAGTGCACGTGTCAAATCAAATAATAAAAGTGATAAGAAAGTATCGTCCCACGAGGAATTAGTAATAGAAACTCTCAATTACTAAAACTAATTTAATTAATTATACTTAAACGAAAACAAGTTCAAATATTGATTTAATTATAAATTACGACTAAATTAATCTAAAATTGTAATATTTAAATGATGAATTGATTTCAAGATGACAAACCTAGGATTTTCAATTTCACTTAGTGCTCTATATGATTAAAGTTATAATTTTTATCTATAAATTGCACATTTGAATCAGTAACCATTGGAATTAATTATTTATGACATCTCTTAGATTCACCATAAACTTATCATTCGCACCCCATTTCTATATCTCTATAAAATTGTGTATGCAAAATGATACATTTAGTTCCGCCCTTAACAGTTACCCAAGACATATGAGTATATCTCTATCTCATATGTAAATCACTTAAAATAGATAAACAAAGACTATTTTATTCAATGACAAATCTAATCTTTCTATCTCTAGACAAGATTAAATCACTAGATCAATCAACAGATGGCCAATCTAATGATAGCATTAACGAATAGAATAAAATAGATGATCCAAAAACACAATCACATAAATAAAAATTAATAACCTTTATTAATCCATGCACTAAGTTTCATTGAAAATCCTAGAAAAGAATTTACTCCATAAAATATTCAAAAAAACACAAGAAATTCATATGTGATAAGAAAGACATCATTAATTACAAAGAAAAATAAATCAGAATAAAGAAAAACTTTTTTGGAGAAAGCGTCTTCTTCTTCTGATCCAATTTCTTCGTTTTCCTTCCCTCTTTTGCACCATCTCTCAGCCGTCAAAAGTTGTTGTGTTTTTTAGATAAAACCCTGATTCAGTTTATAAATGATCCAGCCAAATATATCAAGCAGGTTCCACCATGCTACAGTACCTGGTCGCTACAGTAACCGGGTCACTACAATGCCCAAATAGTTGTTATTGTATCGACCGAGTTGAACAGTAACCGACCGAGTTGCTACAGTACCGGCCCTTTCGGAATTTACTTTTTCGCGCGATTTCACCCTGAATTTGTCCCGAATCATCTTCTAACTCTTGTACCTTGATAGAATAACATTAATTAGCACTTTTTACACCAAAATCACAATGATTTCTCGCATTATTAATAATAAATAATAGACTCTTAAACTAATAAAACTTAAGTAAAAACAACTCGAAACATGACAAAATTCAACATGAAATGCAAAGAATAATAACTCTTTTCCAGAGTTATCAGACGTTGAGCTCCTCATACTGAAGTTGGTGTGATCTGTCAAGCACGTACTTCTTTAGCATAGATACATGTAACATTTGATGCACTACTAATAGACTGGGTGGGAGTGCAAGCTCGTATGCAAACTCTCTAACACGTCTTAACACCTTGAACAGGCCAATATACCTTGGAATCAATTTGCCCCGCCTCCCAAAATGCACGCCTCCTGTCATTAGTGAGACATTCACGAAAACTCAATCCTCAACGGTGAAACTAACGTCCCTATTCCTCTGATCTACATAACACCTCTGTCTATCCTGAGCTACCAACAACCTCTCACTAATCAACTCAATTGTCTCGGGAGTCTTGAATCAACTCTCGGCCTACTATCAATGGCTCACAGCCTTCCAGCCAACACGATGGTGATCTGCATGGCCTGCCATACAATGCCTCGAAGGGTTCCATCCCTATGCTGGCCTGGTAACTGTTGTTATACGCAAACTCTACCAAGGGAAAATGCTCCTCCAATGGTCTACTGAAGTCCATCACACATGACCTAAGCAAGTCCTCTATGATCTGAATTGTTCTCTCAGACTTGTCGTCGGTTCTTGGATTATAGGTTGTACTAAACTTGGCCTTCGTCCCAAGTTCTCAATGGAAAGATCTCTAGAAAGAAGAGGTAAATCTTAGGTCCTTATTTGATACAATCTCCCTAGGAACTTTGTGGAGTCTGACAATTTGATCCCAACTAGCCAATGTAGACATGGGATAGGTCATATGAATCAGTATAAAGTGTGCCGATTTCGTCAACCTATCGACGACAACCCATACTGCATCCATTTGTTGCCTAGAAGGGGTAGATGTGTAACAAAGTCGCACGTGATGCAATCCTATTTCCATTCTGGTAATGGCAATGGCTACAACAAACTGTCTGGTTTTTGGTGCTTGATCTTGATCTGTTAAAAGACAAGAAATCGTGACACAGTATCAAAGATTCCCTTCTTGAGCCTGTCCACCAATAACATTGGCACAAGTCGTGATACATCTTCACGGAGCCCTGATGCACCATGAACCTCGAGTGATGGGCCTCGTGAAGAATGTCCTTACATAATCCAAGAAACTCTACAACATCTAGCACATATTACCTTCCTCTCATCTAATACAAACTGTTTGCTTCTCTAAATGACCTGGAATAAGTCCTCTGAAGGAACCATTGCTCTGGTAACTAATCAAGTGCCTGTGCATGTCTGATATGGATTTTCATAGTTGGATTAATCGTCAAGCTTGCTAACACTACCACAAGGTGTTGGTCAGCTATGTCCTCTCTCTGGTCCTTATACTGTATACCCATAGTTGTCAATCTACCTCTACATACTAATGGTCTCCTGTTCAGGGCATCTATAACCACATTGCCTGGAAGATGCCCTAAGCAGAAGTGGTAGTAGATGTTGTTTGCTCCAACAAATGTGGTTGCAGACGCCTTGAGCAGGAGGCCATAATTATGTGGAGCAAGATTGGCAGCTATGGGTATATAGTAACTCCAACCATCTCCTCCATGCTAATCAAACAAATTATCTATCCGCAAGAGGGGATAGCAGTTCTTCACTATAACCTAGTTGAGAATTTTGTAGTGATGCACAACCTCATGCTGCCATCCTTCTTCTTGATGAACAGGGCCTAAGAGCCCTAAGGTGAGACACTCGGTTTGATGAATCCCTTCTCTAGTAGCTCCTACAACTGAGCCTTGAGCTCCATAAGCTCAAGTGGTGACATTTGATACAGTGCTCTAGAGATAGGCGCAGTACCAGGGACCAAATCGATAGTGAACTCCACCTCTTTAGCAAGTGGTAGTCTAGGCACCTAATCTAGGAAGACATTTGTGAACTCACTAATCACTGGAATCTATGCAAACTCTGGTACAGACTGATCTGGTGTAGCCACAACGGTGGTAAGGAAGACTTCACAACCCTTGTCTATCAATCTCTAACCCTAGTAATAGGATATCAGACATCCTCTTCTGTCTCTACCTCTACCCTATAATCTGATCCTCATATTCCTCTTCAGTCTAAGATGAACCTTCTTCTTCTAGCAGTTAATTAATACCTCATGGCATGCCAGCCAATCCATGCCGAATATTGTGTAAACCTCCCACATCAGCAAAACTATAAAATCAGTGAAAATGATGCATTATTGGATAACCACAGTGACGCCCTACACACACTCAGCAGTAGTGTGTACAGCTCTGGCAAGAGTCGACACAACCAAGTCATAGCTTAAGTCATCTACAGACAAACTGATCCTATCAACAAATGTCTTGAGTATGAATGCATGTGTGCTACCAAAGTCAAACAACACAACCGTAGGTGTAGAGTGGATAGGAAGAGTACTTGTGATGACAGCTGCATTTTGAATCGCCTCCTCTACACCCAGAACATACATCTTGCCCTACTGCTTTGGCCTGCCCGTCTTGTATTTGGCCCTCAGCCTATGCCACATCTTGTGCTGGTGCCTGCCTAATGTCCAACGCATCTAGGCCATCTTGCCTAGGCTGACCTCGATCCCTTTAGGTTTGTTGGCCTCTTTGGCACTAGTGGCCCTGCTGTCGACCTTGCGCTCATTGCTGCTAGTTGCTTCTCCTCTGTTGGCCTTGAGGCTAAGCTGGTGGTGTGACAAAAAGTGGTCGCCACTATAGTGTAGGCAGTCTGTGTTGTTGCTTGGGATGGTACCGTTGACAGGGCTACCTTGGGCACTTAGCTGCATGATGCCCCATGTCTCCGCATGCAAAGCATGCGTCGGTAGCTCCCTTGCAAGCACCCTGATGACATCTCTGGCACTCTGGATAGATAGAACACTCTTGGAAATCACCTCATTGCCCTTCAAAGGTCTGTGTTTTCTAGGGTAACCTCTACACATATTGCCCCTTGACTACGTATACTATCACTCGACCATCTGTCCTCTGTCTCTGAGGCTATGGGCCCTACTGATCCTGTGCTTTGTTCTTCTGCTGCTTATTGCCAGACGGTACGGTGCCCTTGGCCTAATGGTGCGAGTCATGTGCATGCTCGCACTATAGTGTCCTCATGGTGGCGTATGCAAGAGTCGCATAGGAGAATGTCGCCACAATTGCTTACAAACTGATGCATAATCTTGATACGAAATGGGCAGCCTTGTCCCTCTTTGATGAGAAGCTACCCAGGGCAAACCTCTCTGGCATAAGGACCCTAGACAGATATTCCACTATGAACATACCCTCCTACTACCTCAAATATAAAAATTTCATCTTCTTCTTCTCCTTGACAGTGGCAGAGAAGTACTGGGAGTATAAGACCTCCCTAAACTCATCCCATGTAATTTGCTTGAGGGTCCTGTCCTCCGAAAAGGCTATGTGAGTAGAGTCCCACTAGAGTCTACCCATGTTTTGCACAGCCCTAGTGACTACGTGCACCCATAGCTCTAGGGACACCCCACGTGTATCAGCATTGATCAAGTTACGTCAATCCACTCCAACACAACCCCGAGATTCATGCTCCGGTGGAATAGATAACCCTTCTTCTTCAAGAAGCGCTCAACATCCCAATGCTCCCTAATGTGATGGGTTGCTTGGGGCAATGATTGCCTGAGCCCTGTCCAACATGAAAATGATGTGGTCTAGCCCTCTTTGCCTCACTGCCGGTCTTTGGGGAGCAGAACTCCCTCCAATATTCTAGGGGCTGGGATCTCATACAGGCCTACAAAAGCTCGAATATGGGGATACTGAGCTAGTGGTAATGGCGGTGGTAGTACTCGCCCCTGGTTCGAAGGATCAACAAGTGTCTCTACCACTGTTGGCCTCTTCTCAAGTCTGGCCATGATCATGGCCATCTCCTAGACTACATCCAACAGCCGAGTTATCACCTCATGGGACCATAGCTGGTCCTCCATGGCTCTCATATACTCTACCCTTAGGGCATGTTGCTCCTCTCGCAGGACCGTAATCTGCTCTGTATGTGGATCTACCATCGGCTCCTGTACGGGCTCTTGGGATCACCTACCAAGGGAAGGCCTACGGCAAGCGGCGGTCTACCTCGGTGTCCTCATACCATATGCTCACACTATCTGACCACTAACACTAACCACAGAGTAACTCGCAAAGGTGGCTTGCAAACTACAACTTGCAAACTGCCACACACAAACTAATTGCTATAAATACCAAAAACGAGGTTACCAAAAACACATACAATGGCATACCTACCGGCTAGGCTATGAATCGGCTCAGGGTGGTAGGGGGTCTTAAAGAGTGCAACCACATACAACATGCATGCATACAACATATCATACGAGCATATCATACAACACACAACACATGCATGCCAAAAGTGAGCCACCTTAATAGTCCAAAAGGTTGGCTTTAAGACCAAGTTATAACACCAATTCTGCCCACAGGGATAGACCGAATCATGATATAATTATTTGGAAGCTACTCATTGGGCTATCACATGGACACTTTACGGAGTTGATTTCAACCCTCTGCGAAGGCTTAAGACTGACACTAGACTTGGTTTCCATAGAATGCATGTAGAGTTCGTACTACGAAGGTGGATCTTAGACTTAAAGGAATCCTAATCGTAACAGAGGCAGAACCTACCCTACAACTATGAATAGTGACTTTAAAAATGTGATGATCACTCCCAGCTGTAGAAAAGCACACCTCAGCTACAATTTTGAAGTTGCATGTTGTTGCATATATCCTATTCTTACTAGTTAGTTCAAGTGATTGTCTTATGTCTTCCTACTAGTCATATGAAGATGATGTGAGTATTTAAATAAGGGTCGTGGTTAACTATTCTACATACTCTATGCAACCAATAATTAAAGAATCAAAGAATTACACAACAATATCGAGTATCAGGCTATCAAACCCTAATACCTGAACTTCTTGTGAGTCTTCAAGTGGTGTAAACCATAAGCTCATTCATCCACGTTACTCAAACTTATAAAAAGCTACAGCCAAATATATTTCATGTCCCTGACTTAGCTCCTTGTCATGTTCCATGACTCTGGGGCATGTATACTCTACAGACAATGGTTAGCCTTACCCCAAAGTATTACAGCTCCATAGTAATAATATAATAATATAATGATAAAACATGCTTAGTACACCCATCACAGCATACATTCGAATCATCATGAACATCAACCATGAACAAAATGGCATGGCGTGCATTAATGGAACCAACATGGCCAGAGAGTAAAAATTGGAGAAAAGGGGTGCTTATGTCACTGTAACAGTGAAAGTTGTCAGATTTCCTCACTTTTTACGATCATAAATGCAAATTCTAAGTTATGGAAGGTAAAACACACAACACAAAAGTTGAATATACACATATTATAAGTGTAAAAAAATAATAATCGTGCAAATGTAACATCAAAGTGCCAAAATATGATTTTTATACTTAAACAGTGCATATCAGTGACCTATGTGCATTATAAAAAATATATCTATTTATTTACATGGATAAATAAGATACATTAGTAGTAAAAACACTCTTAACATGCATATATACATGCTAAAAAGTTCATAAAAAAGAAATCGCACAAAATTAGAAGTAATATAAATCAAACAATGATCAATAGAGACAACACAAACCTGAGGCTAATGAGGAAAGACCAATGGGAGGTTTTTTTAGGTATCCAACCTCAAAACCTACCACCATAGGAGGCTAGAAATATGGAGGAAGGTGATTAGAGCTCCAAGGAGGAAGAAGAAGGCCAAGGAGAGGAGAAGGTTGTGGAGGTGAGGAGGGAAGGAGAAATGGTGAAAAGGTGAGGGAGGGATGTGTTTCATAGAAAAATGGTGGTTGGCTTGGTGATGTCATTGGTATGGGTCTCATGCCTAAAGAGGTATGGCTTTGATAAAGATGTATGGATTGACTTTGTGATGTCATAGGTATGGGGGTCATACCTAAAGGGGTATGGTTGGATTAGATAAAAAGATATAGGTTGGGTTAGCTAAAGAGGTATGGGTTGGGTTAGCCCAAAACCCTAAAACTTAGGGTTTTTTCCCTAAAGATATGAGGGCCACCTTGGGAATTGTACTACATGTCCCAAAGGTGGGCTAGAATTGTCTGAAAGGGCTATCAAACACTAGCAGGTAAGCTCCCCTAGTTAGGACGAGGAGCTCGACTCATCCAGGTCTAGAGGACTCTTGTTCTTCATCTCTGTTTGACTTCATGATGCTGGACAATGTTGGTAGCATTTTATCGTATCCCTCTGATGCTGGGCCATTTAACAAATTTTTTTTGCAATTTAACAAAATATCAAAGATGAGATCCCTTGATGGTTTTTGAAGTGAAAGATCTAACAAACTTATGATATAAAGCCCTACCTAAGCCTACTACATAGTTATATGCAAATTTTTATGGTTTCATGAATGTGAGAGTGAGTGGTATGGGTATGTATGAATTGTACTACTACTCATTTTCCTCCTAAAGTAGTGCAATGTAAGTAGGTTATTGCGAATGAAGCAAATTTTTGGAAATTGTGGCACTATCATTGTTCTAAGCTACCTGAGTACCATAGCAGGAAATATATGGAGGATGTGAGGGCATAAGCATAAGTATGTATGTATATAAATATGAAGTCATTGATTTGATCCAATATTTTTATAATATTTGGTCATGTCGGCCTAAGCTTACTGCATTGTAATGTACTTTAGAAGTATTATGATTTATCATGAATACTAAGATACTCATCGACCAGTATTGTTTAATTAGTAGTTATTTTTGGATCGGTAATCAACTTTATTTGATTACCAATGATATATATATATATATATATATATATATATAGGTGTGTGCTTGTATATGTGACTGGTAGAGGTTGACGGATCGATAGGATCATGGCGAGGGATGGTACATGTGTTTGTATTGTATTGAGTTATTAATCGGACCCATGTATTTGGCCTGTGTGACTTAATTTAGGATTGTGGGACTTATGTATTTTCAGAACTGAGGTTATATGACGTATTTATGATGGGTAGGTTCCCTAAAGCCTATGTTCGTATACTTGATATGCTATTGTGATTTATTACTATATTATTATTATCATCACGCATGGCGTTAAATTTGGGGCATTCTAATAATCGTCTGCAAGGTGTGTTAGCCTCAAAGTTAGCATGACTAGGAGCAATTAAGGTACACAAGTTGTAGTTGGATACAGCTATGTGTGAGTTTGATAGAGGAACGTAGACTAGAGGCACTTACTATTCATGCCACTTGAAGGGTCCATGTAAACACCAAATGTTCGGGTTTGATGCCCTAACATGCGATGATGCCTTTATGTATTTAATTTATGTCTGTGGGGTATGTGGAACAAGTAATCATAACTGAGTGTTTATTTACTGCAAGATCAGCATCATCTAATAAGAAGTTACCTAATTCAAAAGTTGAAACTAAGTATAAAAATCGGATCACGCATTCGCATGATAAAAAGCTCAACCCCTTAGCTACATTGGAGGTATTGCCTGTATATAACTCAAAGTGATCATTACATATGTAAAGTCACATTTTTAGTTGCAGGGGAGGTGTTGCCTCTCTTGTAACTCGGAGCGCTTATGTTAGGACCCTTAGGAGTAGGAGACTTCCAAAGGTTGTATGATCAGCATGCATTGTGTATGTAAGCCTATTAAGATTACCGTTTTAAGCCTTCTTGATTGTTGAGATCCGCTACTGTAAAGTTTATAGGCTGGTAGTCCAACGAATAGCTTTTCGAATTATAACATCAAGATTCACTCCATTCTTTCGGCTGGATAAGACTGTTACAATAGGTCTCACTACCTCCACCAAGGTTGTGTATACCAAAGTAGCCAAACATTGACAAATGAGATAAATTAGTACCTTGAAGAATCTCTTAGCTGGTATCTTCTCAATTGCAATTGGCCCAAGAGAAAATCTCTCTAAATTGGTAAAGTTAGCTTCATATTTTATCACAATCAAGGATAAAAAGATGAAAAAAATCATAAAAAGGGTTCCTGACTATCAAAAATATATTTGGGAAAAGAGAAAGGTCTTTATCGGCTGTCAACAAACGTGAAAAGAAAAATATATTTGGGAAAAGAGAAAGGTCTTTATCGGCCGTCAACAAACATGAAAAGTTGACACCACAAGGAACACAACTGTGGTAATCTAATTAATAGAGGAGTTATTGTCTGAGAAATATAAAGGCTCAAGGGTAGAAGAGATTATATAGAAGGTCAAAGGGGTACAATTATTTAAGTATTAACTAGGGTGTGTGCATAGTTGATAAAGAATTGCACATATCCAATTTGTTGACACGGTGCACATGTGGGCTTGATATGCGAACATATGCACATAATATATGAAATGAAAGTTCTCAATGAACATGGCACGAATTATGATCAAATTATTAATTTGTTGTCAGGGATGGCTTAGAACCAATAGTATTTATAAAATGAGTCTTTTCGTTCTAATTAATACTCGATTTGAGAATTGTCAGTACATGTAACACCCCAAATCCGGTTCATGCTCGTGAACCAAACCAGCATGTTACAGGCCCCAGTTAGGTTGGCTAACCGGAACCCAACTCATACGGATCCAATCTCGGCGTCTTAAGATGAAGATACGACTTGTCATATATGCATGAATGGATAAAACCCTAACAGAATACTACATTGATGACAAGCAATTTGAATCGCACATCAATACTATTACGATTAAATTAATGAAAATTCTAAAATATAACGAACAGAATTTTCCCTAAAAAATGACATTATGGGCCACCCTGTCAGATATACATATGCAAATATATATAACCATATATCAAACAGTTTCATTCATACAAAATCTAGCACACTATAAACTCTTTCTGAAACATGGCTCCCAGCCCGCCTGTGCAATCTATTCATGCTTCACATCCTGTCATTATATCTTAGCATTCAATTATATCGTCATGCTTTTCATTCCTCACATTAGTTCCAATAAAATCAAATCATACACAAAATACTAAACATTCAATCAAGATATATGTGTGTGTGCAAAAGACTTCATTGCTCCTCCGTCCAGGCTGACACTTCTATCTCAGAGTCATCACATACATATAGTGCAAAAATTGTCAGTAACGGGCGTTACTGGTCCAGAAAATAACTAATAACAAACTGTCTATGAGAGAAAACTCTCATATGAAAGAAAACATCATATAGTCCTCGTGAACTCTCTGAAGAGCACCTACTGAGGAGCCACTGGGCTGCAGACCCAGTAGCACCCCGAACTGACTAATCTGCTACTGCTGTTGCCTCACTCGGCATTTCATACTTCATTTCCTGGTCTCAAATCCTAAGCCCCTCTCCTTACCTCTATATTTCTCCTGGCCTTGAGCACGATGACCGAGTACTCTCAGGCAGTCGCCTTCAGTACCCTTTGAACCACAAGTCATGACATACGCTGTACTAAACAGTACCCGTAAACCTCCACATTCTTCGAGTGTGAGGAACTCAAACGCAGAGTTGTCAGGATCCCTCGGGAATGGAACAGTCCGCTGGCACTAATCCAGAGCCCGCTTTGACTGTCACGGCGTCCTCTGCATGGTACGTGCAGTCGATTTCTCCATCTCTTGTCTCACTGAAAACTCGATAAAAATATATATAGACCTGGGAAGGGATTTATAAAATAGGCCCAAAGGACCCTTGCGATGGATCTTGTTTTTGAAATCACTCTCGAGGGATCTCATCCTCGAGGGTTATTAATCCGGAAAACAAGTTGGCTAAATGACCTGAGTTAAGTAGGATCCAATAAAACGCCACTTAACTCGACCGACAAAACATAATCAAATACACAATAGAAAGAGCGTAAAACAGAAGCAAGTCCTAACGGACCTGGAAGAAGCTCCAAGCGTGTCATCACGCCTAGGCGGCGAGCTCATACTCCGTACATACACATCAGAGCTAAATACTAACACCGAATATCTAAATGATGCATCAAACTAGTCCTAATTATCACACTCAAAACACAATCATAATTAAACAAGAACTCAATACTCACTAATGTAAATATTTTTAAATCATCGTATTCATATCAATTTTATTGTGCTTTTTTAAATTACCGCGTAATCAACTATCGTGCTCATACTTGATCTATCTCACTAGATCACTTAATATTCATTTCATACTTAATCACATCATGTAGATCTTTACATCATTTATAGTCAAACCTTCATCATGGCAATTAATCAACCCTAGCATGGTGTGCTAACAATTATCAAATCTAAATACTCAAGTCAAAGGTAATTATATCTCGCGTCATCGTCAATCGGCGATGGCTAGGGTTTCATCGTGCGTGCATCTCGAACATCGAATTTGGCGCTCCCCGGTTTCCAAATCTCGATCAGGTTCAGCAAGGTGAACTCCGCGAAAAATCTAGTAAAATCCCTCAATCCGGTTTTTTGGCTAGTTTCGGCAGTTTTCTGGCAGTTGAGTGGTTTTTTGGCGACTTTCTGGTGGTTTTCTCGCAAGAGTCGCCCGCGGTGTCTACTGGTCGGATAGGGTCTGTATAGGGTACCATCAGAACCACTTCGGCGAGCCCGACGTGTCTGTGGCATCAACGCGGCTGACGGAGGTGACAGCTCACCGAAAAATGCCAAAAAATATGTTGGCAGCCGCAGTGGGTAGATCCGGCCGGCCTGGGCGGCGATCAGTCTTGATCTGGTCGGGGAAGGTCATGGGAGGGTAGGTGACGCTGAGGCCATCATTGGACGGTGACGGCGACGGTCGCCGATAGCAGAATCAGCGACGCGAAATCATCGCGGGCGTGGTGCTAGGCGAGGCGATTCCGGTGTCGCGGCAGCCGGATGGTGGCCAGGGTGGGTCGAGGCGACACGACGACGCTGTGCCAATTTGTAACACCCCGATTTCGGTTCACTTAAGAACCGAATTAGAAATGTTGTGATTGACTCGAGTCATGTTTAAAGCTGATAGTCGATACGACTCGATTGATCAAATAGATCGAAATAACCCTCTTGGTGTCATGAGAATGAAAGACATTGTTAAATAAACAACAAAATACATCAAATATAAATAAATGCAAGAAAGAAAATCTTGTGTAGTATTTATCTGTCCTTCCGCCGAAGTCGATATAGGATTTGCGAGACCTACATATGTTATAAGAAAACCCTCAGTAACGAATGTTACTGGTCCGAAAATAACTAATACAATCTGGCAAATGGGTATTCCATTACCCATGAAAACATATGAAACTTCAAGAATGCCTCACACCGGGCAGTAAGCAAACATACTTAAACAAATGCCGGCTCGCATGCACGGCTCATAATCATAATCATACATACATACAGCACTTACGCCCTCACACCTTCCATATCACCCGCCACTGTACTCGAATG
>JAVDBV010082995.1:6655-23558 GCA_032619315.1 Piper longum | reverse complement strand
GGGTATTTTCGTAATATAAGGGCATTTTGGTCATTGTTAAATTTGAATTCCCATTTTACCCATGCATAAATAATTTATTTAATATAAAATCGATTCGGTCGCCGATTCCGGATCGGCACGGCACCGATCCGATTTAAATCGGCCGTGTCCGATCCGACTCGGCCGATTTATGCAACTATGGTCGCCACATAAGTGAAAAGACAAGGAGTCTGATGTCAAAGGCCCCCCTCCACACGAGCGCACACTCGTGCCATACAGATCCATTCGCGCTCCACTCCATTCAATGTCGAATATTACTTTTATTTAAAAAAATTATAAACCAAAAATAAAAATTCTAAAACATTTATCACATTATGAGATCTACGATTTCTTTGAAGACCTATAATAGAGTTATCGAATCTGTAATTTTAAAAAATAAATATTATCCACTCCTATATATATCCGATATATGGTACAGTTTTAATTTATATCCATTTTTAAAAAAAAAAATATTTTACAAATTTAATTTATATTAAAAATTATAATATTTTAACTAATTTTTAATTAAAAATTATGTTCGGACATGGGATTTCCGGCACTGTGATCATGTTTCACTTCAAGTCATGTTACATACGTGGGTTTGGTGAATTAAAGGCGCCCTTGCTGAACAAATAAATCGTGCTAATTAGAAAATAAATAAAAATAAATGTCGCGAACGTGGAAACACAAGGGGATTTTTACAAAGTTCCATAGGGTTCAACTTATATCCCTAAATCAGTCTACAGTACTTAATAACAATGAATTCATTTTTTTTAATTTTACACTTCACACAAAATAATGATTTTTTTGCTGCCTTTAAATAAGTTTGCCTCTAATAAGCTTCGATTCTAATATCCTGGTTCGTTGCCTTCAAATCTTCAAAATAATCTTGCCACTGCATCCAAAGCATCCAAAAATGGTAAGAAAGTAAGTTTCCTTTTGCTCGAGGTCTAGAAAGCCTTCAAATTATTTTTTGAGTGATTCTGGACTTAACCAGGCCATTTCGGGTTGGTTCAGAACAAATAAATGATGGACTAGGCTGGGGTCACGTGCGCAGGATTTTAGAGATTTCTGGGTGCGTCGTGCTATAGGTGGCGCACGATGCGCTAGTTCAAATTCAAGTCATGGCACAGGTCACGGACCTGGTCACGACTCTGATCAGTCCATGGTCAACTCTTCATGGTCACGAATACAAACAGGATTGCGGACATGATCAATAGCAAATGGGCTTGACAGACCAGGCTACGGCGGCGGTGCAATGACGAGTTTAAGGCATTAGTGACGAAGTTAGGGTTTTATAGTTAGGGTTTTTGTCAATAAGCCTTAAAACAAAACGGACAAAATGTAAAACCTGTGACCCGAGTTAGGGTTTTATAGTTAAAATCGGTCGGCTCAACAACTATTTTCAGTTGAATCAATTTCTAAACACGCCTACTGATATGGGGTCGGTAGTGTGTTATGAACCGTGAGGGTCATGAATACTTAAATATATAATGATAACAACAGTAAGACAACAACATAATGAAATATCAAAATATATGAGAGTATGCCCGTATTTATTTATTTATTTATTTTATAATTAGACCGTAGAATTATTTTTAGGTCGACTAACGCATTAGGACGCGTTATAGGGCAGTTTTGGTTGGTTATTAGTTATAGAGCATAGGGTTGTTCACGGGTAGAGTTGACTCGCGAGTTTTAATGAATCGACTCGACCTGGCTCGAACTCGTCGTATTTATAACTCGACTCGATAACTCGATACTTACAACTCGACTCGACTCGGTGACAAATAAATCGATCACAAGTTCTATTAAATCCGGATCGGCTAAACTCGATTCAGACTCGACTCGTAACTCGAATAGGCTCGACTCGACTCGGTATATAGCTTTGATTTCTAAGACTTTTCGTATACTCCCTGTCAAGTTCAAACCAAATAATTTAATGTCATTTCTCATTTTTATGAAAAAAATGAACAAAAAAATTTCTCATTTTTATGAAAAAAATGAACAACAAAAAACATTTCTCATTTTTATGAAAAAAATGAACAACAAAAAAATTTTCTCTTTTTTATGAAAAAATGAACAAAAAAATCAACCCCGTCATCGCCAGTCGCCGCCCACCGTCCACCGCCCGTCGCCGCCAGTCGTCAGTCACCAATTGCCCATCGCCAGTCGCCCGTTGCCCGTTGCCCGTCGCCCATCGCCCGTCGCCCGTCATTGCCAGTCGCCGCATGTCGCCTGTCGCCGCCCTATTCCTGTCGCCCGTCGCCTATCGATGGTTGCCGGCCACCAGTCGCACAACCCCATCGTCACCAATCGCCGCCCACCTCCTGCCGTCGCCCACTGCCTGCCGCAACCCGCCGCCTTCGTCGCCAGTCGCTCGTCACGAGTCGCAAGTCGCGGTCGCCCGTCACTGTTAGTCGCTGCCCGTCACCACCCTTCGCCCGTCACCACCCTCTGCCCGTCACCCGTCGCAGCCCTCCGCCTGTCGCCCGTCGCCTCCCGATGGTTGCCGGCCACCAGCCGCCACAACTCCCAAACCACCGCCGCTCCTTCCCCCATTCCCTTACCCTAATCAAAACTCGAATTATGGCTCGACTTTTCCTTTTATACAGGCTCGGGTCGAGCTCAGGTTAGAGCCTTTTTAAGTAATCCGACTCGAACTCGAAATTGTAAAATCCTGTCTCGAACCGATTAAAATCATTAACGGGCTAGTCACGAGTTTTGGAAAACTCGACTCGAACCGGCTCATGAACAGCCCTAATAGAGCATGTTATTGTGATGTTATGATGTGTATTATATTTTATGAGATTTTTCCTTATTTTTTAGGATTTTTTAGGATTTATTTCAAGTTAGTTATTATTTTTGACTCGATTGGAGTCGAGTTAAGTTTTATTCACGGAATTACCACCGAGCACCCCCGGCATTTTCTCCCCCAAATCCTGATCGCCACCATCTCTGCCCCAATTCACGTCACCGACGCCGCTTCCGGCCTCTCCACTGCCACCGTTCGACGCCGCTGAGCCCCGTCGTGCCGCCTCGAGCACACCCGGCTGCCGCCCAGCCTCTTTCTCATTTGGGTTCAATTCCTGTAAGATCATTAATCGCCTAGTTTTTCTCATCCTATGCTATGGGCATTATTGTTATTCATTATCTTATTCAATCTTCAACATACACCTCGTGTAAATGGCGCTATCCCTGATGTAAACGATGCAACATTGGATCAAGAACGCCTCTCTGAAAGGTTTAATTACAAAATCTGACCAAACTACTTCGTATTGTTTGATATCCACTAGTTGTTAAGAGCTGTTCTCAATATGATGATGCTAATTTTCGTCACCAGATTAACAACATATGGATTGGCTGAACTGCAAGTTGAAGGGGATGGAAATTGCCAGGCTAATGTTTCTCATTGTTTCACTTCATGTGGACAGGATGGTTACAAAACACTTTACATATAGTTAATTCTACACATTCCCATTAATACACAAGGTTGTGGCTACCTGTGAGTAATTCTCCTACCCATACAAAGTCATTATTTTGTTTCAATGTTGTTATGAAGTATAAGTGATATTTGTCAACTGTTTGTGCCCCTTAGGTTCCATTTGCCTGAGCTGTTGAAACTTGGCTTCTCTGTTATGCATCTTTTCTTCAATTTTTGTTCTCTCATATAATCACGTATAGCTTTAAGATTTGCGTGCTGTTTAGGTTATTAGACCTTGCTTATATGAATGATATCCATGAACCGTTCCGAGCTTTAGCAGATCAACTGTTTCGTAATCCTGATTACCACAAGCATGTTAGAAAGCAAGTTGTGAAACAGGCTAATTTAGTTTTTTTGTATTTGTTCTTGTTGCTTATGATCTTGGTTGACCAGGGATTTGATATATGCATTTCCCCATCATTTTCAGGAAGCAGCGAGTTTGTTAAATTGTAGAAATTAAACTTTGTTAATTGTAATATATCATTATTTTTGTTTTTGCAGCTTCAAAAATGTCATAGTTCGTACGAAAGTTATGTTTCTATGAATACAAAACATACCTGAAGAAGAAACTAGACTTGTAGGACCGGGGGATGGGACGACGATGGGGGGCAGACGGCACCGGGGGAGACGGGCCTGGTCGGCAGCATGGTGACAAGGGGCAAAATGAAAAGATTTCTAATATGGATCGTTGGATATAATCGGATGGTTGCGGAAAAAGTTTGTTGCAGAGTTTCATCTCTTTGCCTCTTGCTCACCCAAACGCTTCTCATATTATATTTTATGAAAATTATAAAACATAATATACAATAAAATTGATATATAATGCCTAAAATAACCAAAAATTGCATGCATAAAAAAAAGATACAAACCACACTTATATTTAGGAATTTAGAACAATATATTTGCATTAATAATCATATCAAACCACTTTTAAAATAAGTGAAATAAGAATTTATCAATGAATTTAGAACAATATAATGAGTAATTTCATAACTTCCTACTCCCTCAAACTTCTTTTCACAGTAACGACCGATAGCAGATTTGTAAAAGGGGGCATTTACGATCTACATGCCATGGGGAATGAAAATTCTCCTACTTTAAAGATAAAAAAAGACATATACTAAGATTCATTAATTTTTTTAGTTATATAATCAATTATTTACATTATAATGCTGGAATTTTTTTTTACGCCCTACAAATATTAACTTAATTACTTATGATTTTCTTTATCACTAATTTTTAGTAGGAAACCATTGAGTTTTACTAAATATAGGAAACATAAAAATGATAAATTTAATTTAAATATTTGCAATCTTTTCAGAATTATTTTTTTATTAATACTTACCTAATATGGAATTTCTAAACATTTTAAATTTATATTCTAATAAACACTACTTTATATACGGTATTTATTTATTTATTTATGATAAGTTTTTGGCACATATGAAACCTTAGAGTATAATTTTATCTAAATTAAAAATTCTAATAAATAAATAAATTATTTTGAATATTTAAAATTTTAATTACTATAATTAAAATTTTTTACTTATATATTGGTATGGACATAGCCCAAAGTGCAATATGATGGGCTGGGCTAAGTCATTTTTTTAAAAGTAGTTGACTAACTTAATGATCTATAATTCATTCTCACTTATAAATAGAATCGTAAGAATTTTTTATATTTGGTCTGTTGTTAGCCTTAGTCCACGACCTTCTTTGACCCATGACTGGCACCCTAGCTAACCCGTAGTCAAGCATATCATCAAACACAAAACCAAGTTAATTTGATATCATTTATAACGACTTAGCCCAAAGTGCAACATAATAGGAAAAGTCATTTCTTCAAAATTAGTTAACTAAGTTAAAGATTTATAATTAATTCTCACTTATAAATAGAATTTTATCCTAGTAAATATTAGATGTGAGACTGAGTTAATGGATCTTACAATTTTTTGGTTGCTTTTGATTTAATTTTTCCTGATTAACTTTCCATATTTCATATAACCATTCCATAGTAAATTTTAAAAGATTTTTTTTGTTAAAATAAGTTAGAGAGATCAATCATAAAATTATTTATTTCTATAATTTAAATTATATATTTATCAATAATATTTATTAATAAAATTCAAAATCCTTTGTGCATTATCAGCTCCATGGCAAGTTATTTTAAATGTGGGAACCATTTTGATATTATAATTAAACAACAGAAACAATCAATCCAAAACTCCTCGTCTAATCAGTCCAATACTTCTCCTCCTTGAATGATTAATTAAGATTGGAATTAAGACCATAATATATTAATAGAAGATACAGTACAATAAAAACTTAGAAGCATGTAGAAGCCAGCATACTATGTTAACTTATTCATAGAAAGAAAAAGTTGCTTATTTTACAATAAAATTGTAAAATTCGAGCTGTTCACAATATGGTTTTAGTTTTGATTTGGTCTTAACTCAAATTGAATTGTTTGTTTAGTCTTTTTTATCACATTTGTATGTATGGTGTGATATGTGCGAGTCAAAGCTTTAGTATCCCCTGGTGCTTGGCCCCGCTCGGTTGGATATTGTACCATCTCAACTTTTATTTTCGGTTTTTTAAGTCGAGTATAAGTACGTTTAAGATTGTGTTTCTTGTGAGTCTAGATTATTTAACGTGTGTTTAGAGTCTAAATAGGTTTAAGACTATTTGACGTTTCTTGTGCGTCTCAACTTTTAAGACCTGTGATACAGTTCCTAAGTTTGTCTCAACAACTTTAAGGTAAAAATCCAAAGTTTTAGTATTTTTGGTCAATTTGTACATTATTAGGTGTGACACACATACCTCTTTAAGTGTGATACCTTACCTATGATATCATCAAATCATGCTTTAGTAATTAAGAGTTTTTCCTTTTTCATTAAAACCCTCATCTCCTTCTATTTTTTCACTCATTTTTTCATCTCCTCTAGCCCTCCTCTCTCTCCTTTGTCACTCTTCTTCGTTCTTTTCCTCTTCCATCTCCCTTCAAGCTCTCCAAGCCTAGCTAATGCCTAAGGTTGTAGGTCGGGGATGGGAAGCCCCAAAAGACCTCCCTTTTCTTCATTAGAAGTAAGTCCACCCCTCTTTGCTTGTTTTGTGTGTTTGATACTAGATCTGGCTAAGTTACTAGATGTTTTGCATATTTATATAATTTTTTTCTTATATCCGATTGGATTAGGAGTAAATAGATTGTGATTTCATAATTTTTTCATGTGTAAATTAATTGATTTTTAAATGTTCGATGACTAATATTTTGCATAGATCTGATAAAAATTCATAATTCATATTCTTGAAGATTTTTTTTATTTTTAGTTTATTTTTTTGTGTTCATTGTGTTAAGATCTACAACTTTTATGCTCATCAATTCGTCTCATATGGCTTGTATAGAAATGTGGCATCTTTTAAGGTCCCGACGACTTGGCCGCACATTTCCCCAATTTTTATATCATTATGTAGCTTCTTCGCTTTACCCTTTTTTTTCTTAAATTTAGGACTATTTTAGATTACTTGCATGTAATTTATTTATTGTAATTAACCATCAACCACCTTATATTAAATAACTATATAAAAATATAAAATATATTATTTAATTTATAAAATATACTATTTAATATATAATATCGAATTTTGAGTGTAATTAAACTGATGAAAGGGGGCTTGTTCTCACTTAATTCAAGTTTGAACAAAACTTTGATTCGTGCCAAATCAAATCAAACATCTAACAAATTTGATATCAATCTAATTGACGCATCCCTAGCTGTTATTATTTATTTTTAATTATGGCATGCTTTTTCTAATATGAAAAAAAGTGATCTTATAAAATTATAGGAAATTTTCTAATAATTATAATAATTATAATATATCTGTTATTAGGAAAGAAAGAAATTTTTAATACTTTAAATTATAGGAAAGTAAAGATAATAATTTTATAAAAGGGCATATGGTAGTTAGCCACGGATCTTAATGCATGACGATGTCAAATTACAATTTTTTTATTATTCAAATTTGAAACATGACCTGTATTATATACACAATTGATTTATGTTAACCGACAATATAAAAGCTTGTGCCCTCCTACTTGGCTAATCCAATGCCGTGGAATACAGTCGATTTGAAATCGACTAGAAATCGATTCAGAGTTATTTATAATATTTTTTAAACCAAATAAATAATATAAAAGCATGCGCCCTCCTACTCGGCTAATCCAATGCCATAGAATACAGTCGATTTGAAATCGACTAGAAATCGATTCAGAGTTATTTATAATATTTTTTAAACCCAATAAATAATATAAAATTAGGATGTAGTGTACTTTTATCACTTATCCTAACAATTAAATTATTTATATTAAAAAATAGCTAAATTCAAAATCCTATTTTTTTAATACCTCGGTATTTTAACCCCTATTTAATCAAATGTTCTCCTAAAAATATTTTTCATCATCTAATAAATAATATATTTTATAAATCAATAGTGTGTCACCAAGTGGGAGTCCGCAAAATCATAATTTGACATTTCTCTAGTTAAGAATTAAAACCAGCGGAACCTTTAAATCTTTTGAAAGAAAGGCATTTATATGTCCGAGTTGATATTGAAAGGATAAACCTTTTTTTTCTTATATTTTCATGAAAGGATGAAAGTTAAAGTAAGATCATTGATGATTAATTTGAAAAAAAAATGTAATAAATCAAGCATAATTTGCACAAATTAAGTTTTGGTTAATCTAAAAAGCCCTAGCCACTGATGGGCCAAACTTGGCTCATGAGCCCAAATATTAAGCTCAGACCGGCTCGGTGAGCCATGAAATGGCCAAGCCAGGCCCTTCCACACCATAAACACAGCGTGAACTCAATGGAAGTAGTATGGAACCCAATTCGGGCATTAAAACGTGATTTTAGACTAATTGCATATAATTTATTTATTGTCGTTAACCATCAAATACCTTACATTAAATGACCATGTAAAAAATATATAAAATATACTATTGAATTTCTAGTGTAATTAAACCGATGGAAGGGGGATTTCCTCACTCGATTCAAGTTCGAGTAAAACTTTGATTCGCGCCAAATCAAATCAAGCATTGAACAAATTTGAGATCAATCAAGTTGGCAGCATCCCTAGATACTCTTATTTATTTTTAATTATAACATAAGTTTGTTTATAGGAAAATTTTCTAGTAATTTTAATAATTATAATATTTTAAAGAATAGGAAACAAAAGAAAGTAAATATATAAAAGGGCATTTGGTAGCTAGCCACTCATCTTAATGCATGGCGATGGTGTCAAATTACCACTTTTTTTATTATTCGAATGTTAAACATGTATTGTATTATACATACGATTCATTTGAGAGGACTGACAATTTTAAGCTTGTGCCCCTCCTAATTAGCCGAGGGACATAAATCTGAAATAAAAAAGTTGCTATTTGCCATGATGAGAAGATGAATCGATTCCATCGACTTTTTATCTGGACATGAAAATTAGTTTGTTTTTGCACTGTCTTTGGTAAAGATCATCATAAAAATATCTTTAAAATCGGTCCACATAAAACGATGAATTGTAAGGGTAATGCAACCCGATGAACGAACGATTTCCCTCCCTTACGATCACACGCGAAGAATAGGATGAAATCGAGGTGAATGCGGAATGATTCAACGTTCACTGCACTTCAAAGTTGGAGTCAACTTCAATCTTCTCTCCTAATGTAGGGAATTTGATGTGCTATGCTAAGTTGGGGCGTGCAATGGAGAGCGGGAAACAAAGCTTTATCATATAACGTCAAATACTTGGCATTCATTTCATAAAAGGAAAACTTATTCCCTGCTTGCGTATGTTTGGAAACCCGAGACCAGGGGGGGCTCATCTACCAAATGGGCAGGGAGACAGCATAACCTTCTCTACTTATTTGCTAGTCGTGTTGCATGATCGTATTAATCAAATGCATCCAATATTTCCCACTTCAACGAGATCAAACACCCACAAAATCTATCAACTTAGTTTATTAGAAGCAATCGCAATTTTCTAAATGGATATCCATTACACACGACATAGGAAAAAAAAAAAAACAGGAAAGAAACTACAACAGGGCACACATAATCAAACTTGCCTGAGCTGTTGAAACTTGGCTTCTCTGTTATGCATCTTTTCTTCAATTTTTGTTCTCTCATTGACTGTTGAAAAACCATGCCACATTTATTTGCTCAAGTTGGAGGGATGCCCGCGGTTAACCGACGCGGGACCACGATTGGCGAAGCGAAGCCCTTCTCTTTCAAGAGCATGCTTGGTAACCATCACATGCATTAGCAACACATCGAGTTGGGATCAAATATGCACATGAAATTCTGTCAGTTAGGGATACATAAAAGCAAACTAGGAACAATTGCTCCAGTGTCTTTAACGAGAAGGTTAAGGTTGATTCCAACTCGAAGATAGGCAGGGGAAGCCAACACCTATACTATCAATCCCACGGCACCATTCTCAAATCTCTCATTGCTTGAAAAAAAAAAAATCTCAAATCTCTTTGTAATTATGCGAGCAGTTAGAGCTTATAAGATCATCCGAAAGTGGCAAAGTTTCCTTCTATCCATTAAAATAACAAAAAAAGCTCCCATCATTAAGATAAAAAAAAGTTCAGAGGGTTGAAGAGAGGCAGAAAACCACTTGCTCTGTATATGGCAACGGACCCATCACGAAGATCATACAAAAAGTTCGTTTTTATATTCATTTTGGCTCAAGAAATACAAGATTAAACACACACAAATCCCAGGCGAGAAATATACAAAAGATGCATACCTGGATCTCAGTATATACCAGTTCCGTCCATTGCCTATTTGCTCATCGTGTTGCATGATCGTATTAATCAAATGCATCTAATACTCTCCACCTCAACGAGATCAAACACCCACAAAATCAATCAACTTAGTTTATTAGAAGCAATCGCAATTTTCTAAATGGATATCCATTACACACGACATAGGAAAAAAAAAAAAAAACAGGAAAGAAACTACAAGCAGGGCACACATAAAGCAGCAGTAGTCATTCTCGGGGACCGAAATCGGCCCCCCCGTGGCCGGGAGGATCTGGTGGCGGAAAAGCGCGGGAATGAACGCCGGCAGGAAAGAAGGCCACGACGATAAGCATAGCGAAGAAGCAGAGGGGCATGGAGAAGAAGGCACGGGCACGGAATGAAACACGACGGAAGGAAGGGAGGAGAGCCATGGGTATCGGATTTGATGGCCGGAGGTGGTATACCCGGTACAACATATATATAAAAAAAGAATGAATGTCATGGGTTAGAATTCAACGACTACTGATACACAATTAATACATGCAGTAATCACCATCTCCTCTATATGAATCCCCAACACAACCACATGGGATGTCAAACACAAAAAGTCCAACATTTACCAAATTAATCACTATTTATTCAACCGGGCAACCGCTATCGTAGTGTGTCATGTGTAGTTCCATCGCCGTCTTTAGCGTGCAAATTCTGCAGTCTTTAAGAATCTGACATAGTTCATTTTTTTTCTGCAGAACTGTGGCTAAGCTTTTGGAGTGAAGTACATTACAACTCATTGTATGGGCTATACTTCTTACAACTTACAGATGACTCTTATTGTTCTCTACAAATTCTTTGCTCACATTATGCATCAATTTTACATATGTTCCGACGGTGGTAACCCAAAGAAAGCACTGGATATTTTTGAAGGTTTTGTGCTTGTTTACCATAATAATAATGTTTTCACTTTCCTCATGTAAATTCTGGTTCTTTGAGTCATTTGTAATATAATGTCTTTTCCTTGTTCTGCACAAAATTCGTTACATCTATACTTTTTTTTTAGTTGCTACGCCGTTAAGGTGATTTCATACCTATTACATGGTTCCTTTGGTAAATTAGAAAAAGAAGCACATCTAAGGTTTGCAAAATAATGATTACATTTATGATGGTGATTAAAAAATTTTAAAAATCGAATAACAATAAGAGAAAAAAACCCATCATATCAATGAATGACAACTTTTTTTTTTGTTATATAAGTTGCCTCTATAGGTTATGAAAGTTTATGTAATAATGACAGATTACTTCCATAGTCTTTCGAAACAATTCTACAGGGTTGGAACTGCTCTTAAAAGTGAAAGAAGCTCCTTTGCCGTCCATGTCACCTGGGAAATGTTTTCTAACAAGCCCTCCAAATTCTTTCTCAAGGGTGTGAGCTTGGACAAAATCTCTGTAGATTGTCAAGTTCCAATTAGAAGGCAATCGATGAAACAAAAGACTAAAAAACAAAAGTTCCGAAATAACTTTGCTCTGCATTTACGAAGCGTATAGTTTTGAATACCATATCTTATTGGCCGGACAGACCCAGAATTATATGTACCCCAAGAAATCAAGTATTGTTTAAGCCTTCATACTATTTTAATTTGTATTCAGGATATTTTTTACTGTTGAAAATAACGATATTTTAACCAATATTTAATTATATTTTTAATATCTAATAAAATATTTTATTTATACTTTGATAATATGGTTGAACCGGTTTTCATCATAGATGAACCAAACATAACCATACCATCTATTAATAAATTATGGTAACTAATACCATATCTAAAAGTTTGGTTAGCAGTGATATGCTTGCCTGAATTTTGAGATAAACTCCAAAGTGTAAGAGTTGCCAACACCTTTTCTTCAATGTCTTTGTCACAGTTCATCATCTCCAACACATTAGGCAAGATCACTGAGAAGGTCATTGGCTTTAAATTGGCATTTTGGATTGAGATCATTGTGTTGCTAATCCATGTGATGGTTACCAGACATGCTCTTGAAAGAGAAGGGCTTCCCTTCGCCATTGACTTGGAAAGTCCTTCTATAAAGCCCTGGCTACTATTTACAAGGATGGTTGCCGCCTTTCTTTGCCATCCATCTGAAACCTTCTCCTCTTCATCCTAAAGTAACAACATTTGACATGAACATGCCACTTTCATAATTTTCTTTGAACAAGATCAATTTTCTTTCAAAACCAAGCATTTACAACATGAATTTCTAAGACTAACCTCTGTTGTCAGAGTACCGAAATCTGCTCCCTTACCGGCAAATGATTCGTGTAGTGCATTAGGTAACAAAGCTTGCCTGAGGAGCCATGATTCTGCTGAGGGCTTTCCTGAGTGAAAGAATCTCCCAGCTAACAGCGAAAGAGCTCTGGCTAATTGTTCTTGAACAACTTCATTCTGGCCATTGCATTCAAGGGCCTCAACAAGTGCATCAATGGCTTCATCTCTATATAAACTACTTTGTGAAGGATCTCCCTACAAGTTACAGACCAACCAAGATCATTTTACCATTAAATTCATTAAAAGTAAGAAAAGCTATGTACAAATTAAGATGCTAAACTCTAAGGAAGAAAGATCCATACCAACAGATCAAGCTGAAATAATATGACTGCTATGACTGGCCTTTGCTCCTGTGGTGCTCTTTGAAGGTAGACAAGCAATATATGCATGATATTTAGGCTTCCTTGTGACATTAAACCTTTCAAGAAGTTGTTTACATGGGCTCTTCTGATATAAGAGTCTTGTGTCAGTCAGATGTAGCAGTAACTTTTGCTATTCAAATATTTAGCTAGTTTCTCTTTGATTCTTGTAATTATGATGAACGAGAAAGTGAAGATTATAGCATACCTAGTAAGACAGATAAGTTCCATCAACAGTGCTAGTGCATGACCTGCAGACTTCTTATGGTCCATGAGGAGCTCTATGAGTGAATCCTTATTCATGTTGTTGGCAACATAATGTCTGGAATTTCCATCTGCTTGGATGCACAGATATAAAAGAAAAACTGCAGTTTTCTTCTCATAAACCTCTCCTACTTGAAGCCTCTTGATGAGCAATTTCAATCCCCCAAGCATTATGATCTGCTTCGAATTCTCGACATTTTGATCCTTATCGAAACCGGTCATGAGTTGATCCAACAAGTAGAACACTGCTGAATGGGGGCTGCATTGAATTGTGAAAAGAGATTGCAACTTATCTCCATATTCCAAAACCTTCAGAAGAAGAGGTGCCCAATTCGGCGATGACATCTGCTTCGCCTTCGGTTTCAGCAAGTACAATAGAACTGAAGCCTTCAAGAAAACATTGTGGTTCTTCAACAGTCTCATGAAAATTTCCAGTTGAGGATCTAGTGTTAGCACAATTTGCCTGTTAGTCTCATTTCTAGAGACTAATTCTGCTAAGATTGCAATAGCCAACTCCATTACTTCGATGTCTTCCGAAGCATATAACATCTCCAAGAGACCCTCTATAACAGGTTCTTTGGATAGAGAAGTTTGAACTATTGCATCTCCATGTGAATCCATCCAAACTTTTGCGGCAATTCGAATTGCAACTTCGCATTCGATCAGGCTTTCCGTGTTGCAGATGACTTTCACTGCAAACTTGAGGTTAGAAAGTGGACTATGGTCTTCCCTTACTCTTGTTCTTGCTTCATTTTGCATCAAGGAATTGCAATGGCTCACACAAGCTTCTGGCAGATTTCTACGTGAAAGAAACCGAAAGTAGTCTGGCCTATGAGCTGCAGATAATGAACTGTCTTTAGGCTTCCCAAGCATTCTCATGGAAGGCATATCCCCTTGAACTTCTCTCTGCAAAACCCAGAAATGAAGCGAAGATCTTAGCTGAAATGTTCAGGCATTTGTAAACTATATCTGAAGTTTTTTTTGGTGATCAGATTTTATAACAAACGACCAAGAATTTGAATGTTTTAAACGTGAGATGGGTGAACAATTGACCATTAGTAAACAGAGCATAGATAAAAGATGGGAAATGATTTTTACATCAACAGAGTTGATAGACTTTCTGTCACCAGGTATCTCCTGCCTTGCTTCCTCTGATACCAACACTCCCTTGTTCTCATTATGATTTGGTGCAGAAACAACAGCTACCCTTTTGATTGAACTGCCAAATATGGCTTGGTATCTTCACAAAATACAGGCATTGTTAGCATTAACAAAGAACTATCAAGATGAAGCAAAATATTAATGAAGTGCAAGATAGAAAGTGAAGAAGTTGCATATACATACAATCTTTTGTTTATAGGAGTTTCTGAACTGTTCGAATTCAAATCCTCCTTTTCCGGAAGTTCATGATTGATTCTTGAAGGCAAGGTGACAACAGGTACAACAGGAGCTCTAACTCCAACCTTGAGCCACTCCTTATAATACAAAGCAAATTGAATTGTACCCTTGTCCAGTTGATCATTATACATCTTCCTCAAAGTGCTCATTCTCCTTCCTGATACACTATGATGACCTGAAGCTGCTATGCTTTCTGCTTCTTGGGTGAACCATACTTTTAGGTGAAGCAAATGTGGTAGGAAAAAATGTTCCCAAAGATCTGGTAGCATATGTCTCCTTGCCAATGAAGGTGAATCAAAGAATACTTGCAGGAGATGCCTCGCAGAAACTCGATCGTTACGTTCGAGTTTGTATACGATTGAAAGGTAAAGTTGAGCACAGGCGGACAGGTGTGAATTGGATATGCCACAAGTGAAGCCATTCTTGGATTCTGGACTGTTCAATGACTCAACTATGCCCAACAACCTAATTGAGTTCCTAAGCATTTTCATCTTCGACTCTTTGGTAAACCTCGAACTTTCGGCCAATTCGTCGATGTTCTCCATTCCCATTTCCAAATCATTGAACACCTCATCCTCCACATCCTCCTCCTTGGACAAACATGATTGACAAGTTGCTCTGATCCTACTTCTGAACTGTTCATCCTTGAAGAACTTACCAATGTACCCTCCTAGAATCGAAATCACCACAGAAACAGCGGCATCATCCAATGCTGGCTGCTCCACTTTTGCCTCCACTGACACCATGGACTTGGTTTTCACCCTCTCCAGCTTTGGCCCTGCTGTTCTTCTTGAGGACACCACTGATGATTGTGTTCTAACTGATGACAATTGGGAAGAAGACCCACTTCTCCTCGTCGAACCTTTGCGCGGACTAGGCAATCCAATGCTCCTTTTGTCATGGCAGATGTATACTGGAAGGGATACTGACTCATCTAGTACTGGATTCTCTTTTTTCTTTCTGGGTTTTGTGCCACTCCTCGTCCTAAATCCTTCCTCAACAAGTAGCTCTTGGAGAGATGCCATTTATCAGAAGTTGGTATTGGAGCAAGTTAAGAGTGGCACTCAAAGAACCATAGACAAGAAGGTACTGGAGAAGGAAGGAGATAGAGGTAGGTAGGGAAGTGGAGCATTTTAGCTGGTGTGAAGCTAGATAAAGAGGTGAAAAACCGGTAATAACTGTCTCAGACCACTTGGGTACAATTTAATTATATTGATTAGGCTAACCTTTTGAGTGTCTTTAGCAGTGTAAAGAAGAGAAACAGACAAGATATCTGGGTTATCTTCAGAATGCATGTGATTCAACAGTTCATCATATCAAATCATTGTTGATCATGTAATTAAGCAAATAACTAAACTGGGTTATGGTTGTTGGAGTTCAGAGTTATTCACATGTATGTATGATTCCAACATCATGGAGGAATCTTCCATACTAGAGTTGTTTGAATTTATTGATGTACATGTATATGTAACGAGGAGACACTAAGTACGACAGATCCAGCGCTTCTAATTGTTCATACTTAATACACAATGCTTATTGCTTGGAACCTGTTGCAACTACCAAATATATGTTGTTCCCACCTACTCAACCTATGTAAAGAATCATGTATCAACATTCCAAATACATATATAAAGTAAACAAAATCGTGGATTTTTAATATCATCTTGAACATGGAAAGTTGCAGGTGATGAAGAGGTGAGAAGAATCAAAACATACTAAGAGAAGATGACAAAGGAGACATGGTTGGACCAGACATCAATGCCAGTAACTTTGTGTTATTCTATGTACTTGCATCTCTTTCCACCTCATTATTCTAAATGACACAAAAGGTGTCATTTCCCCCAGGTTGGCTGCTTGTTATCTTCTACCTTTTCTCATTTCTCCATCATTGTTCATGCCCAGAAGCTCTTTCTATCCTGGTGAGTGCTATGACAAAAGAAGATAACCGCTGTTAAAATCTCCATACAAGATTGAAATAAGAGGAATTTGGAGTTGGGAGTAGAAGAAAACAAAAGCCAACAGTGCAAAGGTACAGCAGGTTTTGGTAAGAACATGGGGGGGATAGTGTTCCAAGTGTTTGTGTTGTTGGATTGACTTGAACCTATCAATTGTGGGGACTAATTGAATATGACACCCAGGGAGCTATCAACATTGTTTTTACATCATATCAACTCTTATTAATAAAATAAAAAATTAAAAGAGTGGTTGTATGAAAATTAAGAAATTAGTCAATTAAAATACAAAAAACATTAAAAAA
>JAVDBV010082994.1:0-11018 GCA_032619315.1 Piper longum | reverse complement strand
CTTGGAGTGGGTTGTCGACAAAGATTGGGCGGCGTCCAGGTTTTAAGCCAGAGACATGGACCGCTACCCTGCCGCCTCACCATGGTCTGCATCCCCCTCCCCACCTCACCATGCCACAATTCCAAATGAAACTTATTTCAATCACGGTTACTATCACACTCTGTCAGTAATTGTTCCTTGTAATTGTTCTCAAATAGGCCACTGCCCATTTGAGAAACTTCTCCTTTTCTTCAATCTATTGAGTATTGGAGCACCTCTTGCAAGAAAAAAAAAAAGAAAGAAAAGAATGAGAGATGAGAAAATCTGCATTTACAGACTAGGTTCATGTCCAAGCTGCATGTTAGGACCCAACTCCCCAGATGCAGAGAACTCCTCTGGCACAGGGACTCCAAGCTCCGAACAGACAAACCGGATTATTCTTCTAGACACACCGCCAAGGAACATCTTGTTGACTGTCAATGCCATGGTAAAATTATGCTTAATGTCTCAAAATCCAGTCGACCCTCCAACACCCGAATGCCCAAAACCAGTTAGTTCCCCTTCAGTGGATCTTAACCGCCTGTAGCCAGGGCCAAACTTTCCGTCTGGGATAGCTAAAGCTTCATAATCACTAGCACCCATAAAGGCATCATGTATTGTAGGATTTGTATAAATAGCATGAGAAATACTTTTATCTTGGCCATTGGCATGAACGGCTTCTGAATAACCATTGGCAGTGCTGCCAAAATCTTCTTATGACGTAATTTGGCTTCCAGTCTTAACGTCATGTTTTGTCTCTACATTATCTATTCCTTTATGCTTATCACCTTTTTTGCTTTTTTTTCCACGAAGGAAACTTGGGTATGTGAGGAAGGCCATCAAGTGGAATCACAAAGTTAGTTGTATGATGTGGTGGCACCTCACCACTTGATACGAGAGCCTCATAGTATCACGCCAATGTACGGGCAGAACAGTGTCCATTGGCTGCAGGGATGATTGCACGATGTATTACAAGCATATTAAAGAGAACAAGTAGACCTTTAAAGAGATCAGATATATTGTTCGGTTGGAAGTTGGAGGGCAGGTCCTGCAAATTTGTAGTCATAAACCCAGATAGCTTCTTCAGATCCTCCATATAAACAGAGAGTGTTGCGGATCGAGATTCAACACTTGAAAAAAATTGGAAGGAGCTAGCTATTTTATAGCATAGAGATCTCCACACTTCCACCACTAGAATCACTAAATTGAGCCCCCTTAACCTCTTTCAAATCCACTTCTGCTCAACATCAAACAGCAATTCCACCATTGCAAGTTCATAATATTAGTGATATATATATATGACGTCTAACAATTATCTAGACTAAATTTATTAAACGTGATGACATGATTAAACAACATCAAACATGAGCATGAAATAATGAATGCCGAGAGAAAGTGACTACGAAAGGCATTAATCTTACTACTTATATACACAGAAGAACCTTGAACACATGATTTTCCAACTGCAGTCCATAAACAAAAACCAGAAAATGGATAATAAAACTATACCCCCACTATCTTGTTAGAGATTTGATAAAATCAACAAACAAGTTCATAACAGGAGAAACACACAATGATAATAACCACCTTGAACATAGTGTTTTCTAATTGCACCTTACCAACAACAACCAGAAACCGGAATATCAACATTATACCACCACCATCTGCCTAACAGATTTCATAAAATCACCAAACAAGTTCATGACAGGAGAAACACACAATCATTAGGGGAAAAAATCAACCATCAATGCAAAAAGCATCAGTCATTTAACAAATCTATGTACAAAAAGCTAGCTAGAGATTGAATAAAGTTACCAAACAAGCTTATACCAGGAGAAACATACAATCAATAGGAATAAAAATTAATGCATCAACGAAAAGAAAAGAAGAAACTGGCGCTATTACCTTCCCAAGGTACCGCCTTTGGGCTACTTATAATCAAAAGTAGGCATGGGAGGTGGATTGGGCGAATCAAAGCTCTCCAAAATCTCCGCTTTCGCCCCTCCGCCCTCCTCCTTCTCCCTCCTCCCGCCGAAAAACACAAACCCGACGAAGAAGCCCTGGCGTCCTCGGCCAGAGCACCAGGCTTGGCCTCAAACGCCGGTATGCCAGCAAGCACAGAGGGGGTGGCGGCCGGCACAAGCTCCTCGGTGGGGACGCGGGATGGGGGGGATGAAGTGCTGGAGCATGATGCAGTCGCCCTCAATGAGGCCGAGGACAACGCCGGCGATGGCGGACTGGACAGTGGGGCAGAGGCTGTGGCGGAGATGTAGGAAGCATCCGGTGGTGTCGCCGGCGAAGATGGAGTTCCAGGGGTCCTCCATGAATCTACTGTTAATTTGCACTCGTTGGAGTAAATAAATGAAATATATATATATATATATATATATATAACAATAAAATCATACATAACAAAAATAAAAATTTTGAATGGGTCTTGACTTGATCATATTTGTTATAATTATTACGCTAATCATATAATTTCATTTGAATACTCTAAAAATAATTACTTAGGAATTATTAAGTTATAAACTAGATAATATCCCGAATTAACTAGTATGGGTGAGTCTCGATATTTTCTTAAAAGTCTCACCCTCATGAAAAACCACTATCATAAGCCGTCTCCAAACCTTCATTTCTCCTAACCTATATCAGAAAGGCTGAATACTCTTAAGAAGTTGTCATCAATACTCTTTGATACGATAGGTCTAGACTTGCGTTGTATAAAAAAATAAACGTCTATTCTAAATCAGTTATAATACGATCACGGCCAAAAAAGTAAACGTCTATTCTAAATCAGAGGAGTTGTTATAGGAATAGTCCCCTGATGTAGCGGTTGATGAGGAGGAGACAACATAGGGACCATGGGGAAAGTGGGCTCCCCTCACTTTGCCTATCATCTATTGCTGGCCTATGGAAAGGGCTATCGGTCAGAGTTCTTTTCTAAACTTCTCCTGATTTTCCTACATCTACATCTATACCTCTGCCAGTCGGGCGATAGCTGCATCCCTCTCAATCTAACGACTACTAGTACCGCGGCGGTTGACCAAAATTGGCGCATTGCACTCCCCAGACGGTGCTAGGGCTCTCGATTGGCTAGACGCTATCTCACTATGGGCATGATTGGGCTAGCACGCCTGGGAGGAGAAGGTAGCGGAGTCCTATTCTGAGTTTTGCGAGTTCGTACTACCATGGCTACCAACACTCACTGATTAAATCCTAAGTACACTGTCATGCAAACTAATCGATGTGAAATCTATAAACTAAAACAAGCAAACTAGAAATATACCTGTCACCCTGCCTCAGAGTAGTATTTACACACACAAAACATGGAGTGGCATCTTCCATCTTAATTAACTAAAAGTCAGCTCTGATACCAAGCTATAGCATTCTAAATCCAGTTCACTATTAAACTGAAATAAAATTATTACGATAAATCAGACCAACCTTACTTCGATTAAGTTAGTGAAGGGACCAAAAACTTCTAGGCATCTCAAGATAAAAAAATACCATAATCTTCAACTAATGCATGAATGAGATACATAATCTAGCAAGATGCTAATTGAATGTCATGACAATCAATCGCACTCAAAATCAATAAAATTGCAATAAAATTAAAAAAAATCTAAATTAAAGCGGATAAAATTTCCCCTAAAAGTACAATAAGGGGCTAACTTGTTTAACAATTATATATATACCGAAACTACAATATATATATATATATATATATATATATACATTCAGGGCACAATAAAGTCATACAAAACAAAATAAAAGTTTTCAACTGGGTCTTGACCCTTCTGCTGATCACATATGTGATAATTACTACACCAATCTCAAACATTTTTCAACATAATCCAAGCAAGTCACAAAATACTGTCAAACAAAATCACAAAACAGTTATACACATTGCATTAGGTTTGTGTGTGCAATTGGCAATTACTGCTCCTCCGCCAAGGCCAGCATGTCTCACTTCTGTTCCTCACCTACATAAACAATAGAAAGTGTCAGTAACGGATATCATTGGTCCAAAAATAACTAAACATCAAATTGGCTCATGAACATGTAAAAAAAACAATCATATAACTTCATCTGAACACTCTAAGGGCAACTACTAAAGAACCATCGACTTGTAGATTAGATGGCATCCCGAACTGCCTAAGTACTCTTAAACAGTCGCCATTAGTGCTCTTTTATATCACAAGTCTAAGCTTACACTGTACAAAGTAATATCCGTCTACTCTATGCCTCTCCGAGTATGACAAAGCTCAAAACATGGAGTTATCAAGATCCCTCGGGAATAAAACGACCCTCTCACCAATCCAGAGCCCATTGTAACTTATATATGCACCCTCTTACAATATGTATAAGTCGATTTCTCAATCTCTCGGCTCATAAGAAATCCAACAAAAATTATATTTATAGGGCTGAGAAGATTATTTAAATAGGCCCGAAGGCAACTTGAGGTAGATCTGAGTTTTCGAAAGTAACTCGAGAGATCTCATCCTCAATGGTTTTTAATTTCGGAAGAACATTATCTTTAAATGGTACATATTATGTGAGATCCAATAAAATAACCACTTAACATTTCCTGTGATCTATAAATCAAAATAGCAATAGAATAGAGCGACCAATCAAGGGGCGAGTCCTAATGGACTTGGTAGAGCTTCAAGCAAGTTTCGCGCCTAGACGGTGAGGTCCTATTCTAAACCTACACACACAAGGTTGTTCACTAACGTTCATGCCAACTATATAATGTATAAATAAAATGAATACATATGACGATAATCACAACCAAAACATAAACTATGACATAATACACAACAAGATCAATCAGATAGAGTAACGATACAACAACTACATTGATAACAAAAATGATAAACAATATCACATGAAACCTTGTGAATAGTGAAGAAGCAAATAACTAATGAGATGAATATTACTACCAATCAAGAATATAACTAGCCACAAGAGAAAATGATTCATGATTCACAATTAATCATGTATTCAACTAGCATTTACAATTAGACATG
Source organism: Piper longum (assembly GCA_032619315.1). Taxonomy (NCBI): domain Eukaryota; kingdom Viridiplantae; phylum Streptophyta; class Magnoliopsida; order Piperales; family Piperaceae; genus Piper; species Piper longum. The sequence goes on along the minus strand of JAVDBV010082994.1, from coordinate 5,967 downwards.
CTCCTCATTAGCATCTAATGTAAATTAATTGGTCACTAATCCTAATTAGAATATATCTTGACAAATTTAAATAACAACCGTGTCAATGATAAGTAATTCCACGTTCAATTATCTTAGTAATCCAAATTATGATTTAAGAGTTAATCCTCTCCTAGTCTATCCAACTGTAACAACGTAATTCAATTAGTAAGTATGTTAAATTAACTAATCAAGTTTCTATTTTCTAATTACCATCAAAAGTCAATTATTTCTTACATCATAATATCACAATGAACACTCAATTAAATGCTAATCCACATTTTAAAGTCATCATATTACCAAGTAATTATCATAGAATAATAACATCAATATTACTCAATCAATTTTTATCTAAAAGAATAATGACGACCTTGTTAATACAATCTCGTGCAATGCTCATCACCAATCGTTACAATCAACAAGCAATTTCATCATGGAAAACACATTTATCGAATCACAACCAATGTGCAATGCTGATGATAAACAATAAAAGTGGACTAAAATGAGATGGTGAGGGGAAGAGCATCTCACAGTGGCTCAAGGGGAAGCCCACAACGTCTGTTGGAAAATAGTGGCGTCGGCGGTGGCTGTGGCTGCCGAGGGGAAGGGGGCAGCCACTGTTGCTGCACGGCGAGGGTGAGGAGAGTAGGGCTAGGGAGGAGGTCTGGGTGGCTAGGCGATCATTGGCCAGTGACTGGCCGGTGACGGTGCTGCCAACAGTGCCCAAGTGACGGCAGGGAGGAAAATTGAGTTGTGGTGAACAAGGAAAGGAAGGAGAATAGAGGGGAAGGGAAGGGGAGGAGGAGGTCGTTCAGAGACGGCCACTAGCAAGCGGCAACGTGCTGCCGGCGGCGACCAAGGACGAGTAGGGAGGGTGGCGGTGAACAAGGGAAGTGGAAGGAGGAGGGGATAGGAGAAGGGGAAAGGAAGAAGAAGGGGGAGGGCTGGCCGAACGGCGGCAGGCCGGCAACATGCAGCCAACGGCAACATGCCGGCATCGAGGTAAGACAAGGAGAGGGGGCCGTCGATGGTGCGGAGAGGAAGGGGGAAAATGGTTGGGTTTGATTAGTTTTTTTTTTCTAAATTTACGTTCGGATCAGAACTATGTGTAAATTGTATTGTAAAAAGCTCGAGGCATGTAAAATACATCACGGACACGAATTAAAAATAAAAAAAATAAAAAATAAAATAAACTCGACATTGACATGCTCTAAAAATAAATATGATTTTATTATGAAATGTCATCACAATCCAACTAAAAATCCCAACCAAGACATCCTAATACAATCACAATCTAAATATACTTCTACGATTAAATAGACAAAATAAAATTTATGCTTAGCATATTTGATACTATAATTATATACTTAGGTATATAATAATTCTCATAGCATGTTAGCATGTACCCACGCTCAGTCTTAAATGATCGAATCGACCGGTTGACGACTATAAAACCTTGATTTGAGTCACTGGTTTTATAAACATTACTTTTTTTTTACTTAAGATAGAATAAGCTTTGTAAGTTTAATAAGGAATATATATATATATATATATATATATTAATTTTTAACATTCAAAACAAAAAGTTAAAAAGAGGTGAAGAAGATTTTTTTTCTAAAAAAAGGATCATGAAAAAAATGGTTTACAAAGATGATACTAAAATATTATACTTGAAATGATTATAAAAAATCCTATAAAATCCTATCAAGTAGAAATCCCATGAAACAAAGACAATGAGATATGTTTCTTTAAAAAAAAACACAGATTAAACTGATCTTAAACATGAGATGAGTAGACACTATAAAATCGTCAACATCAAAACAGATTCTTTACACAAGCTTGCTGATCACCTCGCCGTCGGTTTTGAGTTTTTAATCAATCAAGGAGGAATTGCGTTTGTTTGTTTTTTTTTTTTTTTTTTCAAAGACAATCATGCCACCCCCGTCCCTTCAAATTGTCTACTCTGCTCCGCGGGTGGTCCCTGTGCAGAAAAACTTGAGCAAACAGGAAAAACTTTTAGCAGAACCTGCATACCAATTTCGGTTGAGAAAAGAGGAATCTAACATGGAAGCAACTTGTTAGAAGAGCACAAATACAACCATCCAAGGTCAACAATCTCGTGCCGAGGGAGCACGATATTACAAGTTAGAGTCCAAGGAAGAGAACAAAAACCAAGCCACAAGAAAAAAACATATCATTGAAATACAACTTGTCGAACAGGATACTTTACAAATGCTATACGATACTTTGAAGATGCTGTTCCAAATCAAAAAGTGCATAGCACTCTGTTTGTGGGGAGATAAGCCCGCCTACTGAACAGCGATCATTTGAGAAGTCGGCTTCACTGATGCTCGAAATTTTGTGGGGAAAATGCCACTCATTTTAAAACTTTCTGCTCTTGTCATAGGCATCCACCCTTAAATCAGTGACCATGATTAACTCCATAATTAAGCTGCAAATGCTCCCAATGTCTGAACCATATCAAGAATGCGGAGAAAGCTGATGCAACAATATGTGGGCACATACCAACCAGGAAGGAAGATGTACTAATGTTAAGTAGAGGTAAGTTGCTCTATCCCATGACCAAAGTGATTTTGTCCAATCCCAGAAATAACAAAAATTGATGTCTGAGAATCCCACATATAAACCTCTCCCAATAACCAGATGAATCGGAATCGATTTTTGATGGAGTCAATAAATCAGATCGAGTCGGTCTAAATAATATAGAAATCTGTTTAATTGAATAAGTCTAAATCGGTCTAAATCGATTTAAATTAGTCATATATAATAATTTAATAACTCGTAACATCAATATCTAAAAATTACATATTGATATTATTTTGATATTATTGTTTATATTATATTTTATGATATTTTTTTATTTTTTGGATTTTTATAAATTATTTTAATTAATTATTATTTTTCACTCTAATCAAAATCAAATCAACTTTTAATTACGAGAATACCACTCTTTACCCCCAATCTCCCCACCCTGCTTATAATTGTCCAAATCATGTGTCTATTCCTCTATGTAGCTGTTATACTTGAAAATTGCTACATTATGCTTCTGTTGACTCGGCAATACAAATATATGAATATTACAGCGGTTCCTAGTTCGAATGTTCTTTGTCATCTGAACAAACATAAATAGATTGTCATAGGCAAAAAATACATAAAGAAATTTGCTTCACAGAGAAATTTATTTATATTTAATATTATGTGTTAATGAACACATGCTAGGATCTTAAACATTGCAATGCTCAAGAACATAATGGCATGCACTAACCACTATTAGAACACACATCCCAAAGATAGAATTACGGCAGATAATATCATAGAGAACAAAAATGGTAAGGTCGGAACTTTGCCTTCATCATTCCTGACCAATATACCTTCAAGAATTGGCTGGGTGAAGACCAAGATAATACTGCTCACAATAACTTCCCCCATCATCAGATCACTACTTCTTTCTCTTACCATTCTCCAAACACCAACTGCTAAGCACATAACATTGGTTGTGGCCACTGTAATCAGAGGTATTATCAGCAAACCCGTGCCTTGGAAATCAAACACACCCTTGGAGTATCTTTCTAACGTTCCCAGTTCTGTTGTTTTGTTTGTTAATTCAAAATTTACTTGGCCGATGCCAATGAACTTGAGGAAGACACTCAAGCTTCCAAAGAAGAAGGCCGACACCACCTTCATCATCCAACATCTTTCTTCATACCACCATTGTTTGAAGAGCATCCCACTGATCAACGAGTCTCCTATAGCCTGACCCACGTACAGAATGTAATTCCCCAAGAAAACAATGAACCATGGACTCGAAACCTGCAAGCAAATGGTCAAATATATATGATCCTTTAATTTGTCAATCTCAAGTGACAGAAAATGATACATGCATAGAGAATCAGTGCAAAATTTTTCTAGCCACGCCGTTAATTTGGCTAGCACCGACATCAGTGCATGAGTAAATATGCACATATAGTATATAGTAGATCAATGGTTATAGCCAACTGCTAATAATATATACAATAGCTAGGGAGAATGTCGTGACCTTGGGATATAAGGAGATGCGATTAAAGAGGCAGATTGGATGCAGTAAAGCATAGAACAATAAGAGAGATTGGAGAGGCCAAAAAGCAATAGATGCGTAACAAAAGCTCTGAGGAATGGAAGTCCTGGCTGCCCCCCAAGTAAGAGGACAGAAGCGTGAAAGAGCCACCTGCAATAGACCGGATGTCCATCTCTTGTTCTGAACTAGTGTGTCTCGCATTTTTATAGGAGCCGATCCCACGAAGGCGGGCCTTGAAGGGTTTAAGTAGACGCTCTTCCAACCTCGGCAGTGCAAATTATAGCCGGTGAAATAGTCCTCCACTACACTGCCATATAGAAATCCAATCTGTGAGAGAAAACCAATATTATTATGTCACTATTTGCTCATCACGATGCTTCATCGACAAATGTTAATGTACTTTGATTAGCTTGGCTTAATGTACTGCGTCAGGCAATGACTTTATTTTTACCTCTTTGCCCCATTTTGTATCGTTTTCATAACCACAAGAAGCGAGAATGTGAGCCTCTGCTCTTGTTGAATCTTTTGTAGTTGCTTTGCTACCATCTTGATTCACAAGATCAGATGCAATCAGAAGAGGTGATGAACCAGATGTTTTCTTGATATGATCGATATTGTTGCTGTTCTTTCCCTCTGAAATATATTTACTTTTATAGATGATGAATATACTAACCATGAATTTAGTCTCCAATCCACTGTCATGTTGCTAATATATATGTATATAGTGGTAGCAAAATCATATGATCAAGTTGATTATAAGAACTCAAGCAGTAGTTTTTGAAACCACCACCATTTTTATATCAAAGCTCCAACATTTAGATATCTGTGAGAGGTTTTTTGTACTCACTTCCCGGTTTAGCTCCGTCCAAAGCTGAGCGCTTTATGTAGAAGCCAGTGCCCGAAAGCATGGGCCCTTGGAGACCATCCATGCCCGGCCAGAACCTCTACACAAACCACAAAATGCCATTATTAAGCTCAATCTTTTTAACATGCATCATTTTCTTCACCAACAGGAATCAAAGATAGTATGTAAAACATGGGACGTGTTGTATCAGAAATTGTTTGCTTGGAGAACATCTTAATTGAAATAAAATCTGGCAGTAATACCTTAAATGCGAATTTGATTCCATTCCCATAGATGTCTTTGGAGCCAAGATTACCAAAAGTCTGAGGGAACTGGACAAAAGCCAGGGTGGGAGATAGATCTGGGTCGAGATGGAAACACATTGCTTGCCTGGCTGAGGAAGGGTCGTTGCTACACATGTCGCAGTCCAGCATCAGTAAGTATGGAGCATTGCTCATTACGCCGGAGACCCTTAGCTGCAAAGAACAAAAAATAAAAACTGATCTAATACGTCTATTATTTATCGTTATCATAGGGAATTAGAGCACATAACATGAATCATAAAAGTAAGGTGAGAGAAGGTCGTGGTGCTCATACCAAAGCGTTGAGTGCACCGGCTTTGAAGTTGTGATGGACGAGTGTGTTTTTCTCTCGTGAAACATATACGAGCATGGGAATTTTTGTCTTATCATTGAGATGATGTTGATCAGTAGCGGTCTTGTTGCTAATCACCTGAGCTTATACATGATTACACCAGGTATTTAGGAATGTTATTCTTAATCTTCATTTGGATGCATCCATGCCATTGAATTAATATTTATTTACCTCGACCAAAGCTGGTCGATCTTTCGAAACCCTTTCTGCACGCTTGAATGCGTTGACACGCTTCTTGAATGCACCATAAAGGAACTACATGTAATTTTAATAAAATGAATAACCATAAAGTCTTATATTCCTTTGCTAGGCTACAATTGTTCGACTAGAACTTTCCTTATAACAAAAGGGGGGGGGGGGGGGGTGGGGGGGGTGG
>JAVDBV010082993.1:0-22276 GCA_032619315.1 Piper longum | reverse complement strand
ACTTTCACCTTTCTCATAGTTGTTGAAGTTGCTATTATAAGAACTCCAACCTCGTCCACGACCACGGCTTCCACCTCGTCCATGACTTCTGCCTCTGCCTCTGCCACGTTGATTTCTTTCATTGCCTTGGCTTCCATGCATATCCTTGATCTGTAGTTTGAGAAGTTGCTCAGTGATTCCATGCTGCTTCTTATGCTTCTCTTCATAGGCTTGTAATGAACCTAGAAGCTTCTCAATCTTCATTTCCTCGAGGTCTTTAGTCTCTTCGATAGTTACAACAATATGCTCATACTTCCAAAACTCTAGAGAAGTAATCTGAGACTAACTCTCCTCCTTTCATATGTAAGGATTCAAAGTTACCTCTAAAAATTTGAAGGCGTACTTTCTTCACTTGTTCTTCTCTCTTGTGAGAAATCTGCAACTTCTCCCATACTTGCTTTGCGGATTCAGCATCTGATATCTTCTCAAAACCATCTTCATCTAAAGCTTGATAAATAAGATAGAGAGCTTTATTGTCTCTCTTTCTTAAATCTTTCAGAGTTGTCTTTTGATCTTGCGTAAGCGCATCTTCATTCTGAGGCTCATTATAGCCATTTTCTACGAGATCCCAAACATCATGAGCTCTAAGGAGAGCTTTTATTTTGATATTCCAATTATCATAATTGGAGTTGTTTAGTGTTGGGACTTGGAATGTTGCCACACCATTTGCCATATCTCTAAATTGAGTGAGAATTTGAAAATTTGGACTTACCTAGTCAACATCTTCTGCAGCTTGGTCAACGGCTTCTGCAGCTCGGTCAACGGCTTTTGTGGCTTTGACTCGGTCTGACTCAGTGAGTGACTCAATCTGACTCGGTTCAACTCAGTGAGTTAACCGAGATTTTTGGGCACTAAACTTCCGATGATGATTGGCGGCTCGTCTCAGCTCCGATTGGACTAATTCTGGCAGCGTTGGATTCGTCTTTCCGAGAGCTTCAATTTGATATCTTATATGCCAATAACCTAGCTCTTGATACAACTTTGTTGATAAGAAAATACTCTGATAAGAGAGAAAAACAAATGCAAAATACATAAACTCTCCTTTTCTTCTCCAAACAACCTCTCCACACTCAATTCTGAATTTTTACAATGTAGAAGCTTTGCTTCTTGTTTTTCTCTCTTATTTTTCCTTGTATATATCACACAATGAGCGGGGGTATTTATACTAACTCAAGATCAATACAAACCACAAAAACACACCTAACATATACCTAACATTGACTTCTATATTCAACAAAAACCACACCTAACATATACCTAAATTGACTTGTAATTTATCATGTGTAAAACATTAGAAGCTTCTTTGAATTAGGCTTCATTATTTTCGATTGAGTTTTTATAAAACAAGTTTATATTTCAACACATATGCGCTTAGAACTTGTTATATGCATACTTCAAAAAGTCAAATAGCGAAGCACTCTCTTCGAGAGCAAAATGGCATGGACCTTGCTTAGAGCTGTTTGCAACAATAATAGGAGGCTATTATTCCATTTTGTTAGAGAGAAGATAGAATGTAAGGAAATCAGCCCTTCTCATTGGGGGGCGTACAAGAGGCTCGTTACAAGGGGCCCTATAAAAATTTTTTCCATGATGATATATATGTTAGAGAAAACTTTTCTCATATGAAAAAGTGTGGCGCGTTCGTCATAGCCCTTGCTTTTTATCCACAGCTGTCAATGGCCATGCTTCTAATAAAAAGTTTCCTATGTTACACTCGACTTTGTTTATTTCTCGAAATAAATTGGATGCCTTTGGTAATGGAACCTTCTATCCAGGGAGAAATTCTCTAGAGATAAGGGCCAAAATGACTTCCTCATCAGGCCGAGGCGGATGCCCATGGTCTTTAAAAACCGACTTTGTGCATATGAAAAAAATTGCGACCAACAACAACCCTATCAGGTTTACGGCAAGTTGACAAATGAAGAGAGGCCAGCTTGCTAAGGTCAGCCTGAAAAGACCAACACTTTTTGCTGGTGGTGGTTGTAATCATCAATGTAGAGTGACGATGAACTGTCTAATAATTGGGGTTGAGAATGAAGACTAGTTGTAGAGATGGTGGTTTACAACAATTGTTACAAAGGGGAATGAACTCGTCGTGGAACCATGGAAGAATTCTTCAAAATGGTAATGGCAACTGAATCCATCGTACTGTACGATTCATCTTCAGGATAGAAAACGGCTGTACTACAAGTCTTCTTTTTTATGAGTTGTTTTGACAGGGCATAGGTGACCCAGAATTATCGTTTATCTTTGCTGAACCAGAATGGGAATGATAGGGAAGATGGTTGTGGAGGGGACGACGGCCATGGTGGTGCATTCCACCATCTCTGTGCAGGCTTCGGCTGTCCCGACGGTGCACTCCATCTCCATAGAAGAAACCAATTTTGACGTTTTCCGCTTAGTCATTTTTTCTTCATATGCAAATAATATTTGAAAAAAAATACAAATAATATCTTCCGTGCAAGACGTTAATTATCTTTGGACGTCCAACGATTGCCATTCACTTTGATGAGGGAACCCCATCTCTATAGAAAAAATTTCATTTGTTGCATATAACCCAAGGTTACCTCAATACATTAGCAAAAAATAGCCATTGATTTTAACTTCGAAGAAAAATGGCTTCTATCTATATATAACTCGAGGATAAATCGATTTTAATTAGAGAACTTGATGACTTGCACTTGCAGTACCATAGGACCATTTAGAGTCTGTATATTTCTTTTGTAAAAAATTTCAATGAACTTCACCCTAAAATAAATTAGAGAGGTATATGTATGTATTGTTAAGAATTGTGTAAACTTGTTATTCAATAATGGCATTAAGTCTTTATATGTACACAATTAGGAAGATTCTAGACAGCTTGAAGTATGTGAAGATCTTGAAGCAAATAAGTGATCCAATTTATTTCACCTGCAGCAACTGCCATGGCTCAATATTCAGCTTCTTTGCTCGATCTAGAAATAGTTGGTTGTTTCTTAGAAGACCATGAAATGCAATTAGCACCAACAAATGTTCAATACCCTGTAGTAGATCTTTATGTAGTTTGACAACCTGCCCAATCTGCATCATAGTAAGCTGACAGTTGAAAATCAGTATTTGAGGTAAGAAAATGCCCATACTCCAACGTGCCCTTTACATAACGCAAAATTCTCTTCACTTGAGCAAGATGAAATTCAGTAGGTTGATGCTTATGCTCACATACCCAATTAACAGCAAACAAAATATCAGGTCTCGTAAATGTTCCATATTGCAATGAACCAACTAATACCCTATACAAAGTTGGATTGCATAGTAGAGGAGAATTATTTGGGACGATAAGTTTGTTAACCATTGGCGTGGACAATGGTTTACAATCCAGTAACCCTGCTTTCTGGAGTAATTGTAGAGCATACCTCTTCTAAGACAAGAAAAGACCTGATCTAAATGTTTGCACTTGGATACCAAGAAAATGATGAACTTGTCCTAGATCCGTCACAGCAAACTCCAGATGAAGCTTAACCAAAAAATTGTCTAATAAACTTGATGTATTTCCAATAATTAACATGTCATCAACACATAAAACGAACAAGCCCTTGAGAAAAACAACAATGTTATCATCTTGTTTCAAAACGAACAAAGAAGAATAAGCATTGCTTGATAGAAACCCTTGAGAAAATAAGAAAGAGCTGATCCTGTTGTACCAAGCCCTCGGTACCTACTTAAGACAATATAAAGCTTTCTTAAGTTTGCAAACAGCATTCGGAAACATTCCATTCTTAAATGTGGCTGAAAAACATAGACAGTTTCTTGCAACTTACCATTAAGGAATGCATTCTGAACATCCATTTGGTGCACAAACCAATTTTTAATAGAAGCAAGAGATAAAAGCAAGTCTTACAGTCGATGACTTGACAACAGGTGAGAATTTTTCAGAATAATCAACTAGCTATTGATTATAACCTTTTGCAACTAGCCGAGCTTTTAATCTCTCAATTGTATTGTCAGCATCGTATTTTACTTTACAAATCCACTTTGTACCAATGATATTTATATGTTTGTCCTTATCAACTAGCTTCCATGTATCATTCTCCTCCAAAGCAGCAAGTTCTTCTTGTATTGCTTTTAACCATCGAGGATGAGAAAGTGCAGCCTTGATCGAAGTAGGTTCAAAAATAGCTTCAACAACTGTGATCAAAGCATATTTTGGATTTTGTTTGAGAATACCTGCTTTGGATCTAGTAATCATGGAGTGGCCTTCGACATTCTTGGTCTTAGAAGAAGATGGAAGTGAAGCATCACACTCTGGAGTACAAGAAGGACGTTTCTCTTCATTATTGTCAGTTGTGGAAGGAGTTAAGTAAGGACGATCAGATCGATCTTCTTGAACAGGTAAAAACAATGCGTCATCTTGTCTTGTACTGGATGATAGAATATTAGGGAAAGGAACAAAGTCTAAACAAGTGTTAAAACTTGCTTAAGAGGATTAAACTTGCTCATCAAGGACAACAAAAGGAAAAACTTGCTCATCAAAAATCACATGTCTTGATATATGAAATTTTATGGTCTGAGGATTATAGCACACATAACCTTTATAGTATGTCTTACACCCTAAGGACACACATGGATGAGAGTTTGGCTGAAACTTATTATTGTTGTATGCTTGAATACATGAATAACACATGCATCCAAACACTCGTAAGGAAGAATAGTCACGCTCTCTTTTGAACAATTCAAAAAATGGAGATGAATTGTTTGACAAAACAGATGATGGCATTCTATTGATCACGAAAATAGCAGTTTGGAAACTATGTACCCAGAATTGACTTGGCACTTTGCTATGAAATAGCTGAGCTAGACCAGTTTCTACAATAGATCCGTATCTTCATTCAGCAAGTTCATTCTGTTTAGGAGTATCAGGACATGTTACTTGATGCAAAATTCCCTTCTCAGCCAAGAATGTTTGAAGAACATGACTTGTAAATTCTCCCCTTCCATCAGTCTGAAGACACTTTATTTTGGCAGAAAACTACCTATCAACAAGTTTCTCAAACAATTTGAAGATAGTAAAGAAACCAGATTTATTTTATAATGGATAGTACCATATAAGACTAGTACAATCATCAACAAAAGTAGCAAAATATCTGAAATTTTTAATTGACGGTAGAGGAGCTAGTCCCCATTGATCACAATGAATTTTATTGAAAGACACATCAGATCTAGAATCACAATCTGTCAAAGATAATTTGGTAGATTTTGCTAGTTGGCAGCTACTACAAACAATAGACTCAAGCTTCTCAGATGTTGTTTGTATGTGTCCTTGAGTCTTCAAAACTTTGAGTGTCTCAAAAGAGCAATGCCCAAGTCTGAAATGCCAAAATAAATTTGATGTCTTCCTTTGTCGATTTGAATACAGACCAATATGTTGTCCAGACATGACGTTGTAGATGTTGCTTGTTCGAGTGCCAGATAGAATTACTCTTCCAGACCCTCTGTCAGTCGCATGGAATAATCCCTCAAAGTTAAAATGAAAAACATAATAAGGGTCAGAGGTGAACCGACTAATTGACAATAAATTTTGGTGTAAAGCAGGTACATGCACCACATTTGTTAGTTTTATTGATCCAGAAGCAGTATGCATATTAACAGAACCAATGTGTTTAATATCTAATTATTTCCCATCACCAATAAACACAACATCTGATTTATCATAACACACATAATCATCAAATAAGGAGAGATTTCCAGTCATGTGAGAGGACACATCTGAGTTAGGTAACCACTGATTGACATCAACATTTTGAGCCTGGGAAGCACTCAAAGCATGTTGAGCATTCTTAGCCTCATCAGATGACTTCTTCTCCTTGAATATTGTGTTTCATTTAAAACACTTGAAAGTAGTGTGTCCTAGTTTTTAATAAATCTGACAAATAGATTCAAATTTACGTAAAGCTTCTTTGAGTTCTTCATCAGACTTCACACGCTGAAATACAGATTTGCTTACATCAGCATTAATAGTAAGCTTGCTTGCTAGTTCTGAAGCCAAGGAATTTGTCATAGAGCAGGTTCAAAACCTCGATTCTCTGAAGTGAATTTCTGACTATTTGCTTTTGCCTTTTTATACTTGTTTGCAGCAATGCAACCTCTGCTACCAAATTGAATCTTGAAGAAAAATCCTAGACTCATAGCTATGCAGCATTGACAACAATTCAATATAATTAGGTAAAGGTGACCTCAACATCATAGTAGTGATCATTTGATAGTTAGTCCTAAGCCATTTAGTAACCAAAACAATTTTCTATCATCAGTTAGTGCCTTGTTGATTGCATCTAGTTCATCACAAATTGCATTGAATTTCAGAAGGTAGTCATCGAGAGATTCACAATTATCTCTTCGTAATGTTTCCCGCTGATGATGCAATGTCAACTCCCAATCCATAGTCCTTTTGTTGAACAAATCCTTTAATGATTTCCACACACCTGCAGCTGTATCTAGTCAAACAACTTGACGAAGAATTTCCCAACTCAACGATCCAATTATCCATCCCTTTATTAATTTATCAGTCCTTTTCCATACCATAAACTATCCATTGACCGCAACAGAATCAGAAGAACCAATATGTAGAGGAGAATTTATAGATCCATCAATAAATCCAATACAATTCTGTGATTCTATCAAGTTTAGGATCTGAGATTCCCATAGCAGAAATTTCTTTGAATTCAACCAAATTGTTACAAATGAATTAGCATGAACCTGAATTGGATATGGATAACAAAGTGAAGAGTTTAAAAACATAGCATTTGATGTCGACAATTGACCAGGACATGATGTATTTCCAAACATTATTTGCCATTGAAGCTGCAACAATGGATCAACAGGAAACCTCAACAATTCTCATCTACACACATTCTCATCTCTAATATCTCTAATATGTACAAGGCTTGGGAGCTCTTCCACACTTTGTTTCTCTTCTAGTATATGTGCTCTTATTTTCATAACCTTGAACCAACTTTTAGCAATTTAAAATGAAACATGTTCGAACAAGTCTTTATCATAATTTAGAAAACCTTGAGGAATTATATATGTTTCTATACTCCAGAATTGTTTTTTAAGACCTCTTTACTTATAACTATATGATATAAAACTTATATATGCTTCTATACTTCAAAATTATTTCTTAAGTCAAGTAATCTTCTGCAGTTGTGTGATCGATATTGGGAATGCAGTTGATCGCCAACCTCTTTCATTTTGTGTATTTATTCAATTTCTATGTTTTCTAAACATACACTACATGAAAAAGAAAACAAGGCACCGGTGACACAAATTTTTCCCTGAAGATCTAGATTTGCCAAGAACTAGTGACTAAAATAAATTCCTTTCATATCAGTGAAGGATTTTATCGTCGCTGATGCCTTGTAGTCAAATTATGATTGCGAGACCAATATGATTTTGCCATGCACAAATGATATGTGTTAAGCAGTACTTTGAACACAAATTCGACAGGCTGAAACGAAGGATTTGCTAGGATATTTTATTCAAAGAAGCATTATTTTCATTTATTCATAGTTACAAACAACGCACGGTTTTATTTACTGGTGTTATATAGGAGGTCCACTGCTTATTATATAAGGTAAGGGAGAAAGTGTAGGCTGCCCTTCTTCATGAAATCCTCCATCACCGACCAATACTGTATTAGTGTTCACCGCAAAACAAATTACTGTATTTATATGCATGTTTCTGGAAGGGTATAGTAATGCAGGCGGATGAAAGAGTGAAATTATATGTATGGTTTATCATGCGGTGGGTTGATGTTTTTTTCCTAAAATGAACATAAAATATATATTATCCAAGAATCCGAGATAACGGTGTGAAATAATGCATGGGCATGCAAAATATTTTACAAGAGATAAAAATTAAAACGGTAGAAAGATTGAGGTTAAGAGTATTACTAGTAGCACTTTCGATAGGGCGGGCCGGGATCTTGAAGGAGGTTTTATGCGACATTCCTTCAGAAGATCTTCCATTCTTCTCCCCGGATGTGGGGGAGGCACAGGGCGTGGATAACAGATGGATTCATAGATTTTTTTCACACAGCAATAGAAATACTCATAATCTTTATACTTGTGGTCGAAATGCTTCACTTCCTCTTTAAGCTCTTCACAACACTTTTCAGAAGGATGTCCTCCGTACTTCATGTAGTTATAGCATGGCTTCAATTCATCCGTCACATCTTCACAGTCGTCGTGATTTCCATAGCAGCTGCATGCAAGCAAAACCACACATAATATGATGCTTGCAACCCTATGAATACCAGTGCTTGCCGCCATTTTTTCTTTTGTGATAACTTATGGGTTATGAGTGCCTCAACTGTGTGTCGAGCTGCTGCATATGTTGAGCTTTATATAGTTGCATGATCTGCTTGTACATTAAGTTCACATTTAGTGACATTTGATGAGATATTTTTCGATTTTCGTACTTTGCTTAAAGTGAACAAACGGGTTTACTTTTGGTAGTTGGCATCGTGTTCATAAATTTTATTGGTACAGTTTAAGTATTTAATTAGCAAGCTAGCTGTAGATTATATTATATATACATATATTTGTAGCCTCCTCTTGGTCCTTGTAGCATTTCCAAAATTAAACCCAACAAAACTTTCTTAATTGGTTAAAAAGTGAAGTCCTTGAAAATGTGTATATATAGGAGTAAATTCTGTAACAAACTTGTACTTGGACTAACGATCTTTAGGCAGGCCATTGATGAACTAAATAAATGTAATTTCTGACTCTATACTGGTTACTGTAGCAGTAAGTTGCCACTAAGAAAATATTTTGCTTATGCTTCTCTTGTATACATTTATAACTTGAACGTGTAATGGGCCCTGAATAGCAGACCAAAAAAAAGGCGGCTTAAAAAAAACTAGGGGGAGTTTTTCATGGTCTCTCATTAAGTGTGCCCTGGGGATGCCTAGAATGAATGGCATTAAGTGTGCCCTCCGCCGTCATCTCCGACCTTCCCCGCCCTCCCTCGCCCACCGCCGACCTCCGCCGCCCCCTCCCCACCCTCTCCGCGGCCCTCACCATCCTGCCTGCGGCCCTCGACATCCTCTCCTACCCTCTGCCGCCCAACCCCGGCCCTCCCCGGGGCCCTCGCCGGCCCCCCACCCTCCTCGCAACCTTCTGTCGCTGCCCTCCCCGTGGCCCTCGCGGCCCTTCGCCGCCATGCCCCCGCCCTCCCCAGCCCTTACCCGACCTCTGCCGCGCTCCCTCCGCCTCCCCCACCCTCCCCTGCCCTCCGCCGCCCACCCCCATCCTCCACCTTCTTACTGTTGCCACCCTCCCCTGACCTCCGCTGCCCTCCTAGAACCTCTGCCGCCCTCCCCTTTCCTCTTGTCGCCGCCCTCTCCCACCACCTCGACTTAGGTGCCACCTGCCTCTGTCGCCGCCTGCCTCCGCCGCACCGCTTCAGGACCACCGCCTCTACCTCTATCAGTAAAAGATTTCTCATTAATACTTGATTATTTTGATGAATGATGATTATTGAATATTATTTGGAAATTATTAAGTCAATAATTATTTTTAATTGGATATAATACTCGATTATTTTTTCAGAGATGGATCATACAAATTCTTTACGAAATGTAAATGAGCAAAGTGGAGGTCAAAAGATAGGAAAAAATATTGGAAAGACAAAATTTGTTATTGGCATTGCTTTAATTCTGGACCCTAGATAAAAAATGAATTATATTGTATCCTATTTTCTCACGATTTTGAAGGAAGAGAGAGACAATATGGTCACAAAAGTGAAACAATATTTGACAAACATGTATAATGTTTACTCAAGTGTTGAAAAGTATAGAGGTACATGTATGTTAAACAAGCCCATTATTGGAATTGAAAGTTCATAAAATTTTCGTCCTATTAGAGGATTAAGCAGAATATTGCAAGGAGTAAGCAAGTTGATCATGGAATATTCATCAAAGGAGCCAACACGAACTGATTTGGAGACTTGTTTGGATGAACCAATTATCCATTTTGTGTATGGAGTGGATGAACAATTTGATATATTATCATGGTGGAGATTGAACATAGTAAAATATCCTATTTTGGGAAAAATTGCTCAACACGTTCTAACCATTCTTATGTCGACTGTCGCCTCTAAATCGGCATTTAGTATTAGAAGACAAACAATTGGCTCAACTAAAAATAGCTTAAACCAAAAACACTTAAAGCTTTGATATGTGTTCGAAATTGGTTGAGGAGTGAATATGTAGGTAATCTATATTTTATATCTATGCATGTTTTAGTTTTGATATATTTTTAACATATATATTTTTTCTTACTATATTTTTTCTTTGTAGGCAAACAACAGAGGTCATCATCAAATTTATTTGGCACAATGAATATAAAAGAATGAGAAGATATTGATGAAGATAATATTCCAACATCTTCATGTCTATAATCACCGCTAGTGCTTCTCCACCTTAGTGTGACATTATTAGCTAGTTTGGAATAACTATGTTTGTTTGATTTTATTAGCTGGTTTGGAATTAGTATGTTTCTATGACTTTATTCGATGGTTTCTTCCTTGATAACTTCTTATTTGACTTATTCTGAAAGTGGTTTGATATGATTATTAATGCGAACATATTTGCGAATATATTGTTCAAAATTCTTAAATATAAGTGTGGTTTTTATCGTTTCATCATTTCTGGTTATTTTAGGCATTATATATCAATTTATTGTATATTATGTTTTGCAATTTTCATAAAATATAATATTAGCATTAAAAATGTTAAAGGCATTATTTTATTGATATAAAATATCAAACATTCGATTAGTCGTTCGGTTGGTCAAAAAAATGTCCATATTTGGTTTGTTTTAATTCGGTTAAATTCGGTCGGTCATGCTTTAGATGTCGGTCGAACGTGGACTTTCGGATGTCCATGCCCACCCCTACATTTTTTTAATCTTTCAGTAATCTTAATTCGACGAATAAAGGCTTTGGTTGGTGATGTGGAAATTATAACGCAAGTGCACGTGACGAATAAAATAATAAAAGTAACAAGAAAGTATCGCCCCACGAGGAATTGGTAGCAAAAATTCTCGATTACAAAAACTAATTTAATTAATTATACTTAAATGAAAACAAATTCAAAGAGTGATTTAAATATGAATTACGACTAAATTGATCTAAAATTGCAATATTTAAATGATAAATTGATTTTAAGATGACAAACATAGGATTTTTAATTTCACTTATGCTCTATATGATTAAAGTTATTATTTTTACCTATGAATTGCAGATTCGAACCATTAACTACGGGAATTAATTATTTATGACATCTCTTAGATTCAACATAAACTTATAACTCGACTTCTATATCTCTATGAAATTGCGTATGAAAAATGATACATTAAGTTCTTACCTAAGACATATAAATATATCTCTATCTCATATGTAAATCACGTAAAATAGATGAATAAAGGCTATTTTGTTAAATAACAAATCTAATCTTTCTATCTCTAGACAAGATTAAACTCTAAATCAATCAATAGATGGTCAGTTTAATGATAGCATTAACAAATGTAATAAATGATCTAAAAACACAATCACATAAATAAAATTAATAACTTTTATTAATCCATGCACTAAGTTTCATTGAAAATCCTTGAAAAGAATTTACTCCATAAAATATTCAAATAAACTCAAAAAATTCATATGTGATAAGAAAGAGATCATTAATCACAAAGAAAAATAAATCATAATAAATAAATACTCTTTTAAAGAAAGCTAATTCTTCTTCTCATCAAATTCCTTAGTCGATGCTCCCTATCTTTCGAGTCATCGTTTTTTTTGTTATTGTTCGTCTATAGATAAAACCCTAATTCAGTTTATAAAAGATCCACCAAAATATTTCAAGTGGGGTCCACCAAAATCTTCAAAATTACCCGTCGCTACAATAACCACCCGAGTCGCTACAGTACCATCCTTTCGGAATTTACTTTTTCGCTCAATTTTACCCCAAATTTGTTCCACATCGCCTTCTAACTCTTGTACCTTGATAGAACAACATTAATTAGCACTTTTTACACCAAAATCATAATGATTTCTTGCATTATTAATAACAAATAATAGACCGTCAAACCAATAAAACTTAAGTAAAAGCAACTCGAAAATGACAAAATTCAACATGATATGCAAAAAAAAATAACTCTTTTACAGAGTTATCACACCCCAAAACTTAAATATTTACTAGTCCCAAGCAAAACCCAAACTAGACTCGACTCACTTCTCCAATTCATACAACCCATCCAACAAATTAATTCATAACTTCTCATTAGTGTGCAAATATTATTCCTTGAAATCAAATAATAACAATATAAAATTCACAAGATATTCAATTGCAAAATTAAGGTACAAACATAATTTCCAATATGAAAAGAAAATAAAACTCCCAAACTTATGATTCAAATGATTTTAGAATCAACTTATACCATCATCCAATACACTTAAATCAAATTCTCCATAAGTTTAAGTGTCAATTTTCCCTCACTAATATAAAAAACTTGTCAATCAAGAATAATAGGATTTTATAGGCTATAATGGGGTTAGGCTAAAGGCTAAAAATGGTATCAAGGTCACAAACAATAAACCCTAGCTCAAGACTATTTCCATGCTTGAAACAAATTAATTAAACTCCTTGTCACCAACAATTTCATCCATCGACATTCTGCTTCCAAAGACATACATAATTGATAAAATAACCACAATTTTTTTTTTCATGAAATTTTTTTCTTCTTTTTCTTTTCATTATTTCAACACTTCATAAATTTATTTTTTTTCACATAAACTTCATCCCAAAAAATATCATTCTCATTTAATACAAAATTCATTACAACCTTGGAAAAAGTCAATCACTAAGGTTTTAAGTTAGGACAATTACTAAACAGGGATGAATATAATGAACTAAGGCTAAGTCTATTATTATAGGACACTAAGCAGAAAGGTTAACTTTAGGGCTCAAAATTGTCTAAAACAAGGATAAATAAGGACAGCTTGAAAAGACGTGGTTAACAAAATCACTTAATTCATTTCTATCATGACAAGTTCCCCATTATTTCACCTCAAGAAAATCTTTACTAGAATTCTAGATCATTTTCTTCAATTGTAATAATTATAACATAAACATCATCAAGCATCATCAAAATCAAAGATGGAAGTTACATTAAAATTATATCGGGAAAATTATTTGCAACAAAATTTACAATATAAACACCCATAGAATTTCTTAATATTATATTACCAAACAAAGAAAAATAATGCACACTTCTATCATTCAACAAATTAATAAGTTCGATTCTTTGTATGAAATAAAGAAGAACACAACTAAGAACTCCTAATTTATTTCTTTATTTATTTCTAAACACCCCCCCAAACTTAAACAATGCACTGTGCCAATGCTAAAAAATATATATAAACTGAAAATAACAACGCAAAAGGACTTCCCTGTTAAAACCAAATAATTTGAAGGAGATAAAACAAACACCAAAATAACTAGAAACAATTTAAACTAAATAACCTATCTTACGAAAAATAAATCAAAACACATGGGTTGCCTCCAATGAAGTGATAAATTTATAGTCATCAGCCCGACTATTCCAACATACCTAAGGTGGGGAGAAAGTGATGGAGGTTTGTTCTAGAGGAACATTACCTCCAACATAAGGTTTAAGTCTTTGCCCATTAACTCTAAAACTCGTACTTGAACCTTCTTTATAAATTTCCACAGCTCCATAAGAAAATACTTGTCGGACGATGAAAGGGCCAGATCATTGTGATTTTAATTTTCCTGAAAATAATTTAAACCTTGAGTTAAATAATAATACCTGTTGTCCGGGTTGAAAAGTACGACGGGAAATATTCTGATCATGCCACTTCTTTGTCTTTTTGTTATACAATTTAGCATTTTCATAAGCCTCCATTCGTAACTCATCTAGCTCATTTAATTGGAGTAGTCTTTTTTCTCCACTAGCTTACATATCAAAATTTAACTTTTTAATAGCCCAATATACATTGTGTTCAAGCTCCACTGGTAGATGGCCAGCTTTCCCAAAAACCAACCAATACATAGATATTCCAAGTGGCATTTTATAAGCCGTCCTATACGCGCATTAAAGCATCATCCAAACCTATAGACCAATCCTTCCGAGAGGGACAAACCGCCTTTTCCAAAATCATTTTAATTTCCCTATAAGAAATCTCAACTTGCCCACTTGATCCCATATTTCTACAACAAAATATAAAATTGATGGTTATAAAAATCTGTACCCTCATCATTAATAATAGCTCTAGGAGTACCAAAACGAGTAAAAATATGCTTTTTCAAACATTTCAACACCACATTAGTATTATTAGTTAGGAAAGCAGCTGCTTCCACCTATTTTGATACATAATCAACTGCTACCAGGATATATAGATTCTGATGAGAAGGTATAAATAGTCCCATAAAATTAATTCCCCAGACATCAAAAAGTTCCACTTCTAAAATGTTAGTAAGTGGCATTTCTCAACAATGTGAGATATTTCCCACTCTTTCACAACGATCACACTGGGAAACAAAAAAATGAGAGTCTTTAAATAAAGTAGGCCAATAAAATCTAGAACCAAAATGACCACCATTATCAGAAGAGTGATAATGATGGAGAATGCTATCTATTTCTTCTTCTGGCACATACCTTCGAATAACTTGGTCACTACAGCATTTGAATAAGAAAGGTTCATCCCATAAATAAGCACGTACTTCATGGAGAAATCGCTTCTTTTGATAAGATGTCAAATCAGGAGGGAGTACCTGACAAGAAAGAAAATTCACATAATCCACATACCGGGGAATGGAAGAATGTGATATCTTTAAAAGTTGCTCATCCGGAAAAGAGTCATTAATCCAGAGTGCTGGGTCGTCTAAACTTCCTTTCTCGAGTCGAGAAAGATGATCAGCTACTTTATTTTTAGACCCTTTTCGGTCTTTTGGTTTGGCCTCCTTTTTCTCAAATAAATACTTAAGAGCTTCATGATCTGTATAAGCAATTACATTAGTACAAACGAGATAAGACCAAAATTTCTCGATGGCATACACAATAGCTAACAATTATTTCTCAGTGGTTGTGTAATTCAGTTGAGCTTCGTTGAGTGTCCTGCTTGTATAATAAATCGTGTGAAAATTTTTTCTTTTCGGCGCCCCAAAACAGCACCAACTGCATAATCACTAGCATTAAACATTAGCTCAAATGGTAAATTCCAATCAGGACAAGCAAGTATTGGAGAAGAAATTAATCGAACTTTTAAGGTTTCAAAAGCTTTTAAACATTCATCATTCATATCAAAAGCAACATCTTTTTCTAGCAAATTATAAAGTGGCTTAGCAATTTTTGAAAAATCTTTAATTAAACGACGATAAAAATCGGGATGCCCAAGAAAACTTCTAACTCCTTTAATTGATGTTGGGATGGGTAGTTTTTCAATTGTTACAATCTTTGCTCTATCCACTTCCAAGACCTTGCTAGATACTCTATGACGGAAAACAATTCCCTCTTGTACCATGAAATGACATTTCTCACAATTAAAAACCAAATTGATTTCTTTCTCAGTGGTTGTGTAATTCGGTTGAGCTTTGTTGAGTGTCTTTCTTGTATAATAAATCGTGTGAAAAATTTTCTCTTTTCGTCGCCCCAAAACAGCACCAACTGCATAATCACTAGCATCACACATTAGCTCAAATGGTAAATTCCAATCAGGACAAGCAAGTATTGGAGAAGAAATTAATCGAACTTTTAAGGTTTCAAAAGCTTTTAACATTCATCATTCATATCAAAAGCAACATCTTTTTCTAGCAAATTATAAAGTGGCTTAGCAATTTTTGAAAAATCTTTAATTAAACGACGATAAAAATCGGGATGCCCAAGAAAACTTCTAACTCCTTTAATTGATGTTGGGATGGGTAGTTTTTCAATTGTTACAATCTTTGCTCTATCCACTTCCAAGACCTTGCTAGATACTCTATGACGGAAAACAATTCCCTCTTGTACCATGAAATGACATTTCTCACAATTAAAAACCAAATTGATTTCTTTCTCAGTGGTTGTGTAATTCGGTTGAGCTTTGTTGAGTGTCTTTCTTGTATAATAAATCGTGTGAAAAATTTTCTCTTTTCGTCGCCCCAAAACAGCACCAACTGCATAATCACTAGCATCACACATTAGCTCAAATGGTAAATTCCAATCAGGACAAGCAAGTATTGGAGAAGAAATTAATCGAACTTTTAAGGTTTCAAAAGCTTTTAACATTCATCATTCATATCAAAAGCAACATCTTTTTCTAGCAAATTATAAAGTGGCTTAGCAATTTTTGGAAAATCTTTAATTAAACGACGATAAAAACCGGGATGCCCAAGAAAACTTCTAACTCCTTTAATTGATGTTGGGATGGGTAGTTTTTCAATTGTTTCAATCTTTGCTCAAGACCTTGTTAGATACTCTATGACCAAAAACAATTCCCTCTTGTACCATGAAATGACATTTCTCGCAATTAAAAACCAAATTGGTGTCTTTACAACTGTGGAGAACCTAATCCACAACTTGTAAACAATTATCATAAGTATAACCAAAAACAGAGAAATCATCCATAAATATCTCCATTCCATGTTCCACCATGTCTGAAAAAATCGCCATCATGGACCGTTCAAAAGTGGCTGGAGCATTGCAAAGGCCAAATGGCATCCAGTGAAATACAAATGTACTGTACGGACATGTGAAAGTTGTTTTGTCTTGATCTTCTGGGAGGATTGCAATTTGATTGTATCCCGAATATCCATCAAGGAAATAATAAAACTGTTTGCCTGCTAGCCTATCCAACATTTGGTCAATGAATAGTAATTGAAAGTGATCTTTTCTTGTAGCTTTATTGAGTTTTCTGTAATTCATGCAGACTCTCGACCCTGTCACTGTCCTTGTTGGAATTAATTCATTTTTTTCATTTGCCACCACAGTCATACCACCCTTCTTACGCACACACTGCACAGGACTCGCCCAAGAACTGACAAAAATAGGAAAGATTATACCTGCATCAAGCCATTTGATGATTTATTTCTTGACTACGTCCTTCATAATCGGATTTAGCCGCCGTTGGTGTTCCACTGAGGGTTTATATCCATCTTCAAGAATAATCTTATGCATACAAAAGGAAGGGCTAATACCACGAATGTCAGCAATAGTCAATCCTATATCCATCTTATGTTCTTGCAATATTCTCAATAACTTGTCTTCCTGAGTATTAGTTAAAGCAGAAGAAATAATAATAGGTAAAGTGTTAAAAGGGCCTAAAAATGCATACCTCAAATGTGATGGAAGTTCGTTTCAGCTCCAAGGTCGGTGGGACTTCAATGGAAGGTTTGATGCTTGTCGCTATTGATAGTTGCAACTCCAAAGATTCAAATTTATTCGGACCTTGATTAACTGTTGGTGTAGAATTTAATAGTTGCACATACTCCCATTTTTCCTCATCATCTGAATCATCAACATCGGAAACCAATGTTGTTGCTAATGGATCAATGGAATACATTTCCTTGAACATAGTTGAAGAAGGAGAATGAATCGCATCAATATAAACACAATCATCTGCTGGTTCCCGATATTGCATAGCCTTAAAAACATTAAAGACCACTTCTTCATTATCTACTCTCAATATCAATTCTCCAGCAGCTACATCAATCAATGTCCTTGCCGTAGCAAGAAAAGGTCTGTCGATTATAACTGTACATTTGACTCTTCCTCCATATCTACAATCACAAAATCAGCTGCAAATATAAATTTATCTACCTTAACAAGTATATTTTCAATCTCCCCTTCTGAAAAAATGTAGGAGCGGTCAGCCAATTGTAGATTAATCGTGCTTCCTTTTAATTCCCCCAAACCTAACTTTTTATATATAGAAAGAGGCATCAAATTAATGCTTGCACCTAAGTCACATAATGCTTGACAACAAAAATCTGGACCTATAGCACAAGGAATGGTAAACCGCCCTGGGTCTTTTAGCTTTGGTGGAAGCTTTCTTTGTAATACAACACTACACTCTTCATTCAGAACAATTGTTTCAAAATCCTCTAACTTTTCCTTCTTAGATAATATTTGCTTCATGAATTTAGTATAGCTCGGCATCTTCTCTAACGCTTTAGCAAATAGAATATTGATAGAAAGCATTTTGAAAACCTCAAAGAATTTCTAAAATACGTTGTCTTGGTTCTTTTTCTGTAGTCTCTGAGGATATGGAAGTTTGAAGTAATTGTTCTGCTGATCAACTGAACCCTTAGGCTGTAGGACTTCAACCAATTCATCCTTATTTTCCTGATTTTGCTCAACTGCCTCTCGGGTAGCTATGAGAATTGGTGTATTTTGTGTGTGAGGATCATCTAATTCCTTTCCACTTCTCAATGTAATGACTTTACACTCTTTACCCTCTTCCCTAGGATTTTGAGTATCATTAGGGAGTCCACCTTGTGGCCTATTACTCATGCACTCGCAATCTGACCAATTTGAGTTTCCAAATTCCTCATAGATGTCTGCTGACTTTGTATAAATTGCATGAACATTTCCTCCATAGTTTGTTTCTTTTCCTGAGGTTGAACTCTATTTTGCTGAAAACATGGAGGAGCTTGTTTTTGTGGACCAACCGTTGAAGCTTGGTTTCCTCCCCATGAAAAATTTGGATGATTCCTCCATCTTGGATTATAAGTGTTGGAATAAGGATTATTCTGCTGTCTGGTAAAGCTTCCAACAAAATTTACTGGTTCAGGGTTGTTGACACAATACTCAGTAGGATGTCCTTCACCGCACCACTGGCACTCAGCCGCTATCATGTTCACTGAATTGACATTGGAATTCATCCTTAAAGCTTGCATTTGGTTTGAAAGAGAAGCCACTTGTGCAGACAAAGCACTCAATGCATCCACTTCAAGAATACCTCCACCCTTCTTCCTCATTGACCTATCTTGTCCCATCTGATAATGATTAGATGCCAGCTTTTCCAATAATTTACTCGCTTCTCGATATGATTTGCTCATGAGGGATCCAGAGGTAGCAGCATCTACAATGGATTTAGTTTGTCCTTGAAGTCCATTATAAAATGTTTGAATCTGAACCTACGGGGGAATTTCATGAGATGGGCACTTCCTTAATAAATCCTTGAACCTCTCCCATGCATCATAAAGCGATTCGTTTTCCATATGCACAAAAGAAGTCATATCATTACAAAAATTGACAATTTTAGAAGGTGGAAAGTATTTAAGCAAAAATAATCTCGCTAATTCATCCCAAGTAGTGATAGAATTAGGCGCCTGTGAATTCAACCATAAAATATCTGGCTAACGAATATGAAAATAATCGAAGCCGGATAGCTTCCTTAGACACTTGATTCATTTTAAACAAATTACAAATAGACATAAAATTAAGCAAGTGAGTGTGAGGATCTTCATGTGCTAATCCTGCGAATTGTCCAACGGTTTGTAGCATTTTGAACATCACTCGTTTCAACTCAAAGTTATTTGCTTCAATCAGTGGTCTGAGAATGCTTGAATGTAGCCCATGTAATACAGGCAGTGCAAACTCTTCCAGAGCTTTAGTGTCATCATTATTGGGTACTAGTGGAAGATTATTATTCCTTTGCCTTTCCTCCATTGCTCTTTGAATTCTAGCTTCTTAACGTAATCGCCGACACGTTCTCTCGATCTCTAGATTATATGGCTCTAGATCCTGAGTACCCTCTCCTTGCATGCACTCCACAATACGTAAGTAATTAAAGAAAGAAAGAAAGAAAAACTGGAAAGAGATGAGAACAATTTAAGCAAACAATCAAACTAATTTTGATAAAATCAAATTCTAATTTAATTCTCTGGCAACGGTGCCAAAAACTTGATGTGGAAATTATAACACAAGTGCATATGTTGAATCAAGTAATAAAAGTGATAAGAAAGTATCGTCCCACAAGGAATTATTAGGAGAAATTCTCAATTACCAAAACTAATTTAATTAATTATACTTAAATGAAAATAAATTCAAAGAGTGATTTAATTATGAATTACGACTAAATTGATCTAAAATTGCAATGTTTAAATGATAAATTGATTTCAAGACGACAAACATAGGATTTTCAATTTCACTTAGTGCTCTATATGATTAAGGTTATAATTTTTACTTATGAATTGCAGATTTGAACCATTAACCACGGGAATTAATTATTTATGACATTTCTTAGATTCACCATAAACTTATCACTCGCACCCAACTTCTATATATCTATGAAATTGCATATGGAAAATGATACATTAAGTTCTTACCTAAGACATATGAATATATCTCTATCTCATATGTTAATCACCTAAAATAGATGAATAAAAGCTATTTTATTAAATGACAAATTTAATATGTCTATCTTTAGACAAGATTAAATCTCTAAATCAATCAATATATTGCCAGTCTAAAGATAGCATTAATGAATATAATAAATGATCGAAAAACACAACCACATAAATAAAATTAATAACTTTTATTAATCCATGCACTAAGTTTCATTGAAAATCTTAAAAAATAATTTACTCCATAAAATATTCAAATAAACTTAAGAAATTCATATGTGATAAGAAAGAGATCATTAATCACAAAGAAAAATAAATCAAAATAAAGAAAACTCTTTTGAAGAAAGCTAATTCTTCTTTTGTTCCAATTCCTTTGTCGTTGCACCCTGTCTTTCTAGCCATCACTTTTTTTGTTGTTGTTCTTCTTGTTGAAATATAAACTTGTTTTAAACTTAAGTTTATATAAAACTCAATTCAAAACAAAGAAGCCTAATTCAAAGAATCTTCTAATATTTTACACATGATCAATTACAAGTCAATGGTTGGTGAGATTGTTGAAAGTTTTTGGTCAATGTTAGGTATGTGTTTGTTAGATGTGTTTTGTGGTCAATGTTAGGCATGTGTTAGGTTTGTTAGAATAATAACTCTTTTACAGAGTTATCAGTTGGCCTTGAAAATAGAATGAAATAGATGTTTAATGTATGAAATTAATTTAGTTATAATTTACACAAGTTAGTTGTGCTGTAAAAATAAATCGGTAAATTATAATTTAAAATCTGATCACAAAATAAATGTTTCTCATAATTATGTGGCTTTTATAAAAAAATTTTTAGATGCAATTTCCAAGAAGACCCTACACTTAGTGAAAGTCTTACATGCATCTCTTAAAAATATAAAAAATGCTTCAAAAATGGAAAATTTTTGGTCAAATGAATAATACGTATGCCATGAATTATTATATAGATATTATAGCTTTTTTTTTGTTCTAATCAAACCAAATCTAAATAACTATTAATCAAAGGGGAATGCTGAAGTAGGCTTAATTAGTGAGGACCGGGGACTACAAGGAGTAGGAGGAGCTGCCATGTGGACAACTGGGTTGACTTTAGTAGAGACTAGGGTTGAACTATGGAACACAGATGGTTTTGGGTACAAATTTGGAACCGTTTATGTAATGACATAGCCCAAGTGCGATGCAAGACTTTACTCCAGACAGGATACCATGTTATCAAGAAAAAAACTTAGTATATATAACTATAATGAAACATTAATTAGGGTTAATATAAGTAAATATGAATGTACACCTTTATAATAAACTGGTCGTCGTACGAGATAATTATTATTCACGATTATGAACATTACCCATCTTGTAGAGAAGATTTGTGTCACCACCCAATTTCTAGTTTTTTAGTACGTATAAGGCTACACGTATTCCTTAGATCAGGGAACAGATAATAATGAATTTTGACGTCTAGTACCTACTATACCACATGTTTTGATTAATTAGTTGGCTTAGCCTGCAAGTGTACAAATTAACCTTAATTAAATTCATACATATTATATGTACTCTATGCTATGTTACTTAACCTGGTACTCTATTATAGTGGAAGAATGATCACATGAAAAGAAAGCAATGAAAGTAGAATGATGGAGTAAAGAGAGCTTGATTTGAACTATGAGATTTATCAATGTCTAGTTTAAATCCCTATTTATAGAGGATGGAAGATGAATGATACAGAATATGAACTTTTATTCACACATATGGAGGTTGTCATTGCATGGTTTCTAATAAGGCCAACGACCTACTTAGCCCATGTGATTCACCCTCCCCACAAATTCCGTAGTTAACCCTTTAAC
>JAVDBV010082992.1:0-16528 GCA_032619315.1 Piper longum | reverse complement strand
CATTAGCCTATATACAAATCACCGGTTGCCTCCAAATGGGATGTGGGATTAACCCAACAGCAATAACATTGAAAAAATTGGAACTAAACATTGAGATGATCTCCGATTTGACCACATACTCACACTCCTGGCCCTGGCATAACTTTCCTCCTTATTCTTTCCGTCAATTTTTTTACTTACCAATTTTCTAATCCATTTATCCCTTTCTTTAAAAAAAAATTATCTTCTTGAATTGTATTTAATGCTTTTTTTTTTCTTTTCTCGATTTATAAATATTTTTAAAAAAGAATAAAAAAATGTATTGATGCAACAGTAAAAAAGTATAGGTTTTGTGCTCATTAGTTTTACTTATTGTGCGCTGAATTTTTTTTTTTGAACTTCTTTACATGTTTTTGTATGTTGTAATATTTTTTGTAATTTTCCCCTTCTATTTATGAACATTAATTGCGTAGGTATTTTGGCTACAATTAAACTTTAAAACAAATCTCTACCCAAATTAAGGGTAATTAAATCACTATATAAAAAACTCCCTTCAATTTTATACAAGAGAATAGATAGTGTATTGTGTCACCTTCACTTACAATTTCCTCTTTTAAGAATATACATGTCCTTTATTATACTGTTATGCACGTTATGTTACATTTTTATTTATATTTTAGTTAAAATATCTTTTTTAAGTTATAAAAAATAGTTAAATACTTTGAAGAAGGATTCTGGAAACCTCCCACGCGTCCGTCTCCAACGTATCTTCAAAATATCAATGGCCTCCCCTGTTCAAGACAATACCAATACCAAATCCTACAAAGCAAACTTTGATAAAAACAGGCTTGAACTCGACTTCAAGGTTGGTTAGAAAACCTTATGTATCAAGCCGAGCCAGGGCTCTACATGACTTCAAACAATAATGCAGCAATACACGAATTAGCACGGTTTCATGCTAACAAATGAACCTTCAACAAAAACAAGACAGAATCTACAACTTTCGACAAGGGTCAACCAAAATTTACTTTTGCTGATGGGTACAAAAATAAGTGATCACAAGAGAAGCCTACAACATTTGTGAATTAATTTCCACAAGCCTTGGTCATCTGTACTAGATATCACTCTCTCTGATTAAAGTTCCTTGACTTCTTGCTCAACCAATGGATTTTTTTTCTGATTTGATACGAAAGAATGAAAATGAAACTGTATTTGGTTTTTTCCCTCAACCAATTACTTTTCTAATCTCCTCAATTAGCTGCGTCCGGCTTGAGGGGTCTACCTGCATATTGTAAGAAATTCAAGCAGTTATCCTCATGTTATAAGAAAGGAAAATCACCATGAAGCAAGGTGGTTCTAATTTGTTCACATAAGTGATTTCGCATGAGAACGTAATGGTACCTTGCTGAGAAGAGTAGCTAACCCTTGTGGCAATGCTTGCAAACCCAAGGGAGATTCTCCAAGTTTCAACAGTTGATGCACTGTCTTCTGAACTTGCAACTCTCTCAACCGTTCCTCATAGTTGTTAGCGTCATTTTTCCAGGCAAAAAATGCCTCATCATCTTCCCACTTGCCGCCAAAATTTTCAAAATTTGCAAACCAACTTTGAACCAAATTCATTGCCTCTTTACAAGACAAATGATCCCCTGCAGCATCCTGCACAGTCTTCACCATCCACCCTTCCTCTACTCTTCTGCGCAACCTCCGGTAGAAAAACAGCCTAGAGGAACTCCAATTTACAACTTCTCTTATAACCCCTTTAGCTGCCATTCTAAGTGAAGTATCATGCAATTCAGCAAAACGAGTTGCAATTTGGGTATAGATTGGCATAAGTTGTTTCTCACGTGCTTGAATGCTTTGGTCGAGAGCCTCCACAGTACCACTAGCTTCACTGCCCCTGGCCTCCTGGAGTTTGGTCTTCAGGGTAATTAGCTGCTGATCGAGCCTGCCCATGCATTCCAGAAGTTCTTTCGTTCGAAACTTGATCTCAATCATGCCTTCAGGCTCAAGGACATTTCCCTTGGCAGTACGTTCAGCATACATCTCAATATGATCTGGATTAATTCTGCTGTCCACCACAACCCACGCCCCACCACGCAGCTCTCCCATCATGGGGATGTATACAAACACGGGTTGTCTATAGGTCCTGAGATTCTCAACAATGGTGGAACCTGCCTGAAGAATACCTTCAAATAAATCCCTTTGCCCACCTGAAAAACCTCTCCAGTTGGCTAGAATAAAGAGAGGTAGCTCTTCTTGGTTGAAATCTAATAGCGCCTGAGATGTCTTTGATGCAGAATCAGGAAACCAAACTTGGCCTGCCTGAGGAACTACTCTCTCATGTGAATCAAGCTGACCCGGGTCGGCAGGAATAACTTGCATCACCGTTTGTGTTTCAACAGCCACAATTCCAACAGGGATCCCCCCAAGCTTGGCTCTTCCCGTCACCACGGTTTTTGCCCAACCATCCAGAGTCTCCACGAAACTATCTTTGTCAAAAATACCTCCAAGCCATTTTCCACCACTCTCTACAACACCACAGATAGCTGCACGAGGATCACAAGAATTTTCTGGGAAGTATTCAAGCAATCTCTCTGGTGGGTCCAAAGATGGCATAATAGGTAAGGGACCTCCAATGTGAGAAGGAACATAACTGAGCCACTTTATTATTGATGCAACGCCTTCAAGATCATCTAATACAGTTAAATGAACAACACCATTTGTAGCCATGATTTTTGGACCACCGAGCTGCATGTGAGAACTATAAACTTCACGTCCTAACAACTTGTTCAGTGCAGAAAATCCCGTTAAAATAATGGGTTGGTCTAGTCTTTGGATGCACCGCATACCTAGGCGAGCAAGATAAGCACCAATTCCAACAGTTCGACCTGTCACATATGTCAATGTGAAGGTCTCCCTATACGCCCTGGAAAAAGCACCCGCAATGGCACCACTTCCAGTAAGGTTCTCAACTCCCAAGCCATCCTCCTTACCAACAACCGTCTCTATAACCCATCTGACCTCTCCATTATTTAGCTTCAACTCATGGGCAATAGCAGATGACCCGATCCGACCATAATCTTCAGGGGTCAAATACACATATTGAAACCCACGTTCAGGGTTGGCTTCATCAGACCATCCAACACGAAAGCAGCTTTTCACTTCTTCAGCTACCCCAATTCTTGCTCCAGAATTTGCTGCCAAGTAAATCAAAGGCAGTTTTTTGTGGCAAGCAAGATTGGCTACTTCATAAAAGAAAGCATCTTCTTTTGGTCCGAAGGAGCCGGCTTTGAATGTAACGTCATTTGCAACAATGAAGACAGATCTTCCGTCAGGAAATTCAGGAGTATACATCTCCATCAGCCAGGCCACCATGCCAACATCGTTGACAGCAGGGGCTCGGTCCACTGTCATAAGAGCAGTCCCCCACTTTCCTTGCTTATCAACAAATATTAGTTCCTCCACCTTGAGTAACTTCTTATCCTTGGGTTTGCTAAAAAGTGGACATTGGGAATCCCATGCTTTCTTTATAGCCGTCTCAAATGCCTGCAAGCAACCATTACATAAAGCTTATAACTTTCAAAAACAATTATGAGACACAAGTTAGAATGTTTGCCAAACAAAAAAATGTGCCACTTCTTACCAAGGGAAAATCATAGCAGTATGTTGTGTTGCTCCTTCTAGCTAATAGACGCTTTCTATCAATTATGCTCAGAGGTTCATATCGTGCACCAATGGGAGTGCCATGTAATGGACCATGCAAAGGAGAAACCGAATAGTATACCACCTCATGCGTCTTTATATCTTCCACTTCCCGGTAAACCTGTCATGTAGCAGAGGTTGGGAGAAGTTAGAATACAGAATCCAACCTGATAATTTGAAGAGAAAAGAACCAGTAGTATCGTTTGATAACGTATCTGAAGCTGCCAAGTCAAAGAAAGGATCAAATCACTAGGCAGAAATTCAGCTGGTTTATAAAACCCCAAAAGGTGGATACACTATGTTCTGAAACTATCGCTCATTACGTTCAGGTGTAAAATTGACCAGTAAATATCATAGCATTAACATCATCCACAGCTTTCCATATAATCATAGACAGATTTTATTTCTCCATTCTAGTTAATTCTATATTCATAGTCAACTTCATTGCTTTTTACCAATTTTGATAGGCTTACATTTATGTCTACAAAACATCTTAAACAAGTATAAAAAACTAAAGAAAATAAAAATTTCAACTTGCCTGTTAACTTTGATCAAGTTATACATCCCCTGCCATCATATCCACCCCCTCCCCTCTCCTCCCAAATTAAAAAATTTGAAAGTGATTATGATCCAACGCATGTGAAAACTAAGTTAAATACTTTCTGTCAAATTCATTATAAATCATACCAAAATTCAATGAGAACTTACATGCAAAGAACAAGTTTGACCAGTCACATTCTTTACAACAATTCTCCATGCACCACTTGCAGGTCCAACCGAGCCCAGCCAAAGTTTCACTTCCCATTCACAAACAGCAAGTCGATGCATGCGAACACCAGCCAATTCATGAATTTGGAGAGCAACTTCACTTAAAACTGTACCAACCACAGACTCTTCTTCTCCCAAGTTAATGTCAATACTCCTGATAATTGTTTTTCATTGGGACAAACAGGTTAACAAAATGCATAGACCCAATTTCCAATGAGAAGCACTCTTTGAAAATTACATACCTGGAAAAAGGCACAAGGTCATATAATTGCTGTTCACGTAGGATGCAAAGGTACATATGGGCATGGTCTGATTTTATCGTCGTGTTGTGAACATGAAGTTCTAATTCTTCAAGGGCAGTGCTCACAGATTGCAATATGCTACATGAAGTGTAGGACAAGCCAAGATGAGAGAAGCTACTGTCCGTATCTAGAGCTTGATACACGAAGGATCCGTTAGATGTACTGGGCTGTCGAACTAGAGTTCGCATGAACATCCTCTGAATAAGTGGTTTGTCTACCACAGTGTATAGATGCCACTGGCGGTCCCCAGATGGTGAATATTTTATGTTATCGTAATTTTTAAGCTTTTCCTGGAAGTACGATTGTCAGAAGCGATCAGCTTAAAGTTTAAAAAAGGATACAGAAGAAAGTCAGGTAAATAGCTTTGGTACAAACCAGTTCAAGAAAAGTAGATAGGGGTGGCTCCAAGTGACGAAGCAAAGGTTCTTCTTCATAATAGAATCTGTTTGCTGACCATTTGAAAGAATGCCGCATGGGAGCTCGCCCCTCATCCCTCTGAATAATGCAGCAAACCATCCGAACACCAGCATCCCAGAGACTATTAACAACATCTTTGTCCTTCAGTATTTTTGCCAATTTGTTCACTCTTTCCTGAGCCTGGTCCTCATCCCCACTGGTTCAAGAAGCAAAATCAAGTCATTTGCTATAACAATTCGAGCATGAAATCAGAAAAACAAATTGCCAAGCATAAAATGACACTTCCAACCACTCAACAAATTAGCGAGAGAAATATGTTAAAACAATCTTTCCATCCAATTTTTATCTTATCTGTTTCTGAAAGTCAATAAGAATAAGTGGGCCAAGAGATCAAAAGCTCCATAAATCTTGTAAATATGACCATATAAGTTTGTCTCAATCATGAACTGTACTTAATAATTACATCACATATCTATTACAAGTGAAAACTTGGTATACCAAACGAGGGAGGAGTGCTTGAACGAGATTGAACAAATAAAAGATAAGATCCATATGAAGAGATTGAATAGATAAAGGACATGCATTAATTTCATTCTGCGTGAAAATAAATAATCTGAACCTCAGTATTCATACATGCATGTCATTGAAACCTCTCATTGACAAGAAGGCAGTTGTTCAAACAAGCAGAAGCTTTTTGCACAGTAAATGTAGGAATATAATGTGAAGCATACAAAAGAGGCATTAAATAACAAACATTTCACAGATGCAAATGCTTAAATATAACAAGACTCTAGCTGCA
Organism: Piper longum; assembly: GCA_032619315.1. Lineage (NCBI taxonomy): Eukaryota > Viridiplantae > Streptophyta > Magnoliopsida > Piperales > Piperaceae > Piper > Piper longum. Next base: position 10,561 of record JAVDBV010082992.1, on the reverse strand, counting down.
ATAAAAAAAGTGGCAACAGAAAAACATGTATACCTGTCCTGTAATGAACTCATTTGATTGTTGATTCCTACTAATGCCACATGCAACATATTACTGTGGCTCATAGTTTCAATGAATCCATCACGTTTTATCTCATTAGCAGGATTAGAGGTTAAATGGTGAGTAGCTTCCTTTAAAGCAGCACTGATCGCATTTGGCAGAAACTGAAGAGATTTGGTGATAACCATGATTCCCCACTTTCTTTCACAGTGTTTTTCAAAAACTATGTCTTCCAAAACGTGATCCTCAGAGCCATTTATTTTTTCAATGTGCTCTTCAGAATATTCCCATGACGCGATGAGACCTGATCTATGCCACTGCATCCTGACACTTCCTTTTACAAGGTAGGGCTGCCACAGCAAAAAAAATCAAAATAATAGCAAATTACATAATGAACTATTTGCATCAACAACAAATATCCTAAAGTTAGTGGCTACCAGAACAATTTACCTGGTATAATCTACGGATGTAAGTCTCAACGACTCTCCTTTGGAGAGTGGGGTCACTGTGATCAAAAAGGCTAACAAGAGCATCTTCAACGGCTAGTGAAGCGCCCACAAGGTTTTCCATTCTCTCATCTACGGCACTCTTTCTCCTAGGAGTATATGCACTTTCTCCCTCCTCGGTAAACATCTCTAACTCGGACAGACTTCTAGCAATGCTGGTTCTGAGCTCACTCAATTTAGTTTGCTCAAGTAGCTGACTAGCCTTTAATGCAAGCTGCATAAGTTACATTATAAGAAAGTCAGTTGTGGTCCTCTTCTCAAAGGAGAACAAAAATCAGGAGGTTGAACATAGAACAGAAACAAGTCAACTACTAACCTCAGAGTAGACTGTGTGATTAAGAGCAGAAAATTGGACAAGTTGATCTCTGTAGGGAGCTGGATTTGGGTAAACTAGTGCTTCCATTAACCGAAGTATTAGTTTATTTTTGCGCCGAACACCCTGAATATTCATATTTTAAAGATAAACTAATCACGATAATTAATAAGAAAAATAATTAATCAAAGAACAATAAGTTGTTCGTTTACCTGATGAGATAACACCATGTCTACAACCTTCAAGAGGTCTTTCTTATACTTCAGCCGCAGGTACTCGATCACATCAGCCTGTATAATACATTTTTCTAGCAGCGATGATTTCTAGATGAAAATTTGTCAAAATTATGAGCAAACAATGTAACTAATTTATCCCAAGTATTATGACCTCAATTTTCTCATTGAACAGCTCTTCAACTGACAAGTAATCTGTAAAAAGAGATTGAACAATAACCCTAGCATGACTTTCTCTTCCACCCTCGTAAGACTTCACTAAACTCATCAAAGGCTCCACCAGTCTCTCTTGAGTAGGTCTTTCTTTCTCTAGACAGGATGCCAAATGTCCCTGCAATGAAATTTACCCGTTAATGAAAATTACACGCTATAGATTATAATATAAAATCACAAAGATAAGGAAATATAAATAAAAGAAGTTCACATACTTCAAGGACGATCTTCAGAACTTTTGCAGGAAAATCAATGTTTTGTTGGGAATTTGGGTCAAATTCATATTCTCTAAACTTTCCATCCAGCTGAGGACCACCAACGAAAACACCAAAAATAAGAGATGAAGCTAAAGATGTAAAGTGTTAATTTACGGACATCATTTTATTTACAAACCTCATTTCTTAGATCTTTTGGAAGTCTTGTCGCTAGGACAGACATGGACTCCTGCCACTGGAGGAAAGGAAGTTGGGGACTATCCAAGCAGTTTAGCAAATCTTGAACCACCTAAAAGATAGTAAAGGTCAGCACATTTCTGTAGAACCCATACACTTAATTTCAACTTTTATAAAAAAAACAAGCACTCACTTGATCGATGTTATGATCATATCCTGCAAGAATCATCTTAGCAGCATTTACACTGGCAGAAAACCTTTGATGAACCTTGCCAGAGACTGCAGTTGGAGGTCCCAACACAGGGAAGCACCCGTGAAATGGTTCTGCTTTTCTGACAGCTGATGGGTCGTCTAGATCCAGTCTTGCAACAAGATCTCCTGCCTGAGACAGAATTTGTTGTTAACCAAGAATTTGATAATAGATATGTACATTAAGAAATATTTTCCATATTTCCATTGATTTACAAGATTGCAGGCCACCTAAATAACATACCTGAAGTGGCTGGCCTTCAGTAGTTACAAAATGAATCTTCCCAGAAGCAGGCAATAGAAGGGGCATGCACATTTTCATCACCTCAACTTCAGCATAAGGTGTGTCTGCATCCACATGACAACCATCTGAAACTAAAAAGCGCAGAAGTTTGCATGGAGTCTCTGCTACAAGCTTGGAAGGGTCATGATCATTCTAGAGTATAAAACAAAAAAAAAAAACAACCATCAATTCCTGTTAAACACATTCGGTAAATGGCAAGAAATTTGGAAACAAAAGTCAAACAGTATAAGTGCTCAAAATCCGATGAAAATTTATTTTCACCTGTAGTAAACATGTCCTTCCATCAATAAGTAGGCGAGTGCCAGCTGCTTCTTCTTCTGCATATATAACATGGCTGTTTCCATCCAACTGTTCAACAAAAAAATTGGGTAAGGAAAAGCAGGCATAAAACATTTGCATTTTGGACAGAACTATCTAGTTGCATGTCATGTTAAAGAATTAAATGCCTGCCTGCATAAGTAAACCTCCATCACGCAATGTGTGAATTTCTGCTTCTATCTCTGAGCCATTCATCTTCAGCCTGTAGCTGCCTGTTCCACCCCGTACCATATCAATCTAGCAAGGATGTTTCAAGGACACAGACTTCAATTTCCACAGAAAAAAAAATGATAGCAGGTGAAAGAGATGCATGTGACATTAAGAAAGACACCACTTACCGTGTATTTGCTGCCCTCAATATTCAATGATACTTGAGAGTTGACAAGTGAAATATTCTGCAATCAGCAAGCATTTTAAGGTCGCAGGGACAGACAATGACTTTACACTACTTTCAAACCAGAGATCATTAAAAAAATACCTTAGGCGGAATTTGCCCTTTCCCAAGATAACCAATATAATCTGAAACCATGGCAGCACTGCTATTTGATGCTTTCTAAGAGAGAATAAAAGGAAAAAAATACTTCATTGGATGATCTCACTTCATTTTTAGAAAATATTTTCTGGAAAATATAATCCAAATAGTAAAGTTCAAAACTCTAAAATTAACTCCACTCACATATAGTGCACCGCCAACTACTGAAAGATACCATGGAGGTCTCTCAGCTCTAACCCGCATAGCAATTCTACTGTCTAACCATCCAGTGTGGATTTTGTTGTCTCTATATTCTGATGCCTAAAAAAGAAGATGTTTCATCATTAGGCATGCAGATCAATACTTCTCAGTCATGATAAGCAGAATAATTTACGCACATGTAGAAGATCTATCGTGTAATCCACATTTGTCCGGATTTCTCCTCGAATTTGAATCTCTTTCAATCCAAGGACCATGTTAGCTATTGCCAAGGCTCTAGACTCCCCAAAAGCAAAAACATGTCCTGCCAAAAGTGCAAAAATATGATTCATCACCTTCATTACAAGAGGAAATATTCATGCTAGATGTGCAGCCTCACCAAACTGAGAATCAGAAAATTCATGAATTCCTCCCCCAGACTGCAGAATATAGAATTAAACCAATGTAAGTTGACAACCTTCAAGCAGTACGAAGAGGCAGTTACTTTGAATTTGCCCTTCACTCTGTTTAGCCCAATCAGCGGTCCAATGAAAACAGTCTTACCTTTACGGAGAAGTAGGCCCATACATTTGGCTTGCTTTTGAAATTAAGTTCCTGCAAAAATATGTATAAATAAATCATACTCATCATATCCTTATATTGTTAAATCATGGTAGGGTACATTATTGGGCCCTGTTATTCTAATCAACCATAACAACAAATACAATAACCATAAATACACTCTTTCAAGTCTAACCTGTACTTTCCCACTTGTCGGTTTGAAACCATCATCGGGGTCTTCACTAGTCACACGAACAGCTACGCAATGACCTCTTGGCCGAACAGACTCAGCTTGATCAAAGTCAAATGGAGCAGCACCAGTAGATGTTTTCTTCCATGAATCATAGCCTCCACCAAAATCTTTACCATAAAATCGTCTTATTTCTAGTCACAAAGAAAAACTCAATAAGCAACCAGACAGCAAACAAATAGGGCATTAACAGCTTTCCATTTTTAAATGCATAAATAGTCACGGAGAAGAACAATGATGCAACCAAAGTTGAAATCAAGTCAACTGTCAGGAATGTTTACAACTGTATACAAATAATTGCACACTGAAACAATAACACACAAAACAGAGATTACCTGGAATTTGCCAGAGAGGGATGCCCATTCCTACTGCTACTTGAGCTGCAGGCAAATTAATTTCAGCTATCCATTCTGTGACAGGATGCTCCACCTGTCATGTTGCTAGATATTAGAAAGCCAAACAAATTAATATGAGCAAGCATTTCTTTACACCTTATCAAAAAATTTTCTAACCTGCAGTCTTGGATTAAGTTCCAAAAAATAGTATTCACCAGTTTCCATGCTGTAAAGGTACTCCACAGTGGCAGCCCCTACGTAATTTACACACTTAGCTAGCCTTCTTGCTGCTTGTTCAAGCTTTTTTACTGTGTCCTTTGGGGCTACTGTAATTGGGCCCTCCTCAATAATCTGTCATTAATAAATGATTCAACTTCCATAGTTTCATACGGGCATAAATTGTGTTTTTATAGACTACTGATGATGTATTGTTAATTACCAGAAAATATATTATAATCTACAAACTAGTAAAATGAGCTCAGAATCCGCACCGAACATCTAACAGAAAGACATGTTTTTGCTTGACCATTGTAGGACTCGTTTGTGCATTACAAAGTAACTTTTACAAAAGGGTTAAGAAACCTTTTGGTGTCTCCTTTGGACACTGCAATCACGACTGTGCAATGCAGCAACATTTCCATATTGATCACACAGCAACTGAACTTCCAGATGGCGGCTCTAATGAAGAAAACCAAATAGTACTTGCCGTTAGGATCTGTGTATGTGACTTAAAACATCACAAATAATTCAGTAAAAATTAGAATATGAAACAAGTTGACTTAACAGCTTTATATATGACTTTTTGGATCTTCAACTACTTTTATCCTTTGACCGTACCACATAGTGGGAATGACAATGTTCTTACCTGAGAAGCAACCTTCATTATAAAGATAGGGGAACCTGGAACTTCACCTTGCACTTGCTTAAATAAAGCTCTCACTTCATCATCATTATGAACCTGCAAGATAAAGAAATAATGGCTAAGAAATTATGGAACATAGTAGGCCAAACGATAGGGAAGACACAAATCAATATAGATGGCCTTACACATACCTTTCTGATTCCTTTACCACCGCCACCCCATGACGCTTTGATCATGGCAGGATAACCCACCACTTGACAACTCGCAACTGCCTCCTCTGTTGTATAAACACATGCTTGACGATAAATATCTTCTGGGATTGCATCTAAGCAACTCTCTGACGGAATTTTTACCTGGAGATGTATAAGTCCAACTACGTCATCATGATTAGACTATATCCTTGAATGCACCATAATGTTTACAAGGGAGTTACATGTGAACCACTCCATGAAAGTGTTGGCACACCAGCTGACTGAGCAATAAGTGACGAACCAATCTTATCTCCCAAAGCAGTCATTGGCAATGCTGGTGGACCCAAAAATATGATCCCTTTTGCATTTAATGCATCTGGAAGCTCAGGATTCTCGGAAGCATGACCCCATCCAGGCCAAACTGCCGAAACTCCTGTAACTTCAGCCATCTGCAATTGACCCAAAAAGTTAACCCTCGAAAAACTGAGGCCATTTTAAGTACAATTTGATTTTAATTTTCATATGTACATTATTTCTCACACTAACCTCCACAATGAGTTGTACATTTGCATAGTTATTATTGTTGGTCCCTCCAGGCACTTCTACAAATCGATCTGCAATTCTAATGTGCTCTGCATTGATTCTCATATCTTCTGGAGTTGCCATGGCGACCAACAAGATGGCCTTGTCGGTCCCAAACGTTTCATAGGCCCATGTCCTGATACTACGCATAAACTTAACGGCAGCCATTCCATTATTAGCTATCAATATACTATTTATGGGGGAATTCCCAGCAAGTGCTTTGCAGAAATCATCAACTTTAGATGAAGTACCGCCATATTGAATAGGAGCTGCATTATTGACAAGACCACTGCTGCGCAAAACTTCAGCAACAACTGGTCCGCTTTGAGCTTCAGACATCCTGTATTTATGATTCAAATCATGCAAGATCAACTAAACATGGTTTCTAGTGACTACAAGGGACAAGTGTTATCTAACAGTACTTATCAACACTTTCACAAAACCAATAGTTTAACCAATCCAGATTGGTCTTTGTCTCACTCTGTCTCACTATTTTTTTAATTTTTGTCCCAGATTTACCCATCTCCTGGCAAAAGCAGGCAGATTCACAAAATGTCTTCAAAATTCTCAATTCTAAAATAGTGCAATGATTACTACATATTATCACGGCCTTAAATCAATTGGACAGGGAGAAAAGGCAATTGGGACGATCACCATCCCAATATAAATTTTCCATTGAGAGTTTCAACTCATAACCTTGTTGAATCGTACAACAGTTGTGGCAGTGGTAGGGCAGCAAGCTCGGCTCTCTCACACTAGACTTCTATTTGTAACCATTAAAGGTGGTTAAATTTGTTAAGATCATAATCTAAAGACTGGAGAAATGACCACATTCATATAACCATTACCTTCAACCATGTCAATCCATCTAACACACCGCCCCTCCGATCACACCCGCCCTTAGTATTAAAAAACAACACGGTAACAAAGTAAACAACAAAACATCATAATTCTGCATTCTCACTGTGCACCATCCATACAATTATAAGCAAGTACGCAGAATTTCAACAATTGATTCGCTGCAGCTAAAAGCAAAGCAAATTTCCTAAAAGCTAGCAACACCAGAAAAGCATACAATCATCATTCACAAGAGCTAAACCAACTCTACAGAAAACATCCTCATACCTGATCTGGGCAGTTGCTGTATCCAAGCTGCAGTCCAACTCTCAGAGTAACAGTCAAGTGCAATGATGTAAATCAGGCAGCTACAACTTCCAAAAACAACAACCAACAGAAAGCACAAATAATAGCCCAAACAGTTTGAAACAGAAAACTAAGTTAAAGTGCCCAACACCCAGACAACAGAAATTTGGTGGCTCAGCCTCATATGAATCAAGGAAAAAGGCCAAAATCACTCCATGATGGAGCTAAAAGAAATGAGTGCACGGTGGAGGTGGGAAGATTAGAGAGAGGGAAGGGGAGTTTAACGGATTGAAGGGGTGCAACCACGTGATATCTGCCCACACGCCTATTCTCCCTCGCATTTCCCAACTACCCGAGGGGGGGGGGCGGGTCACCTCTTTAAAACAGGCAATTTAATTCCCCACCGCCTCCCTCCGTTCTCTACCACATTCCATCAAACGGGAAGAGGCCAAAACCCAGAATCCCATGGTTGAGACGTCTCCAATCAAGGACCTTGACCGGGGAGTTGGGTGGTGCAGACCACCAACCTCCTCCCTTCCCCCCCATTCATTAAGTCAGACAAGGCTTTTGCTTGCTGCCCATAAATCCAAATCTTAGTATCTATCTCTTCCCACACACCCAGAAACTACTTCTGTATGCTAATTGATCCTTCCACAAATTCTTGATTTTGGACCTTTCTTCCAATACATGGGCCTAAGTTTTTTTTTGGTTGAACAGGTGTTTGATGATGAAAAGTAAACGTATCCGACATGATATTTGCATGTGCACGTGGTCAGATGGGGAACCGGCAAGATTTTACAGGGGTCTCCATTTTCCCCACCGAAAAATGTCTAGTTAGATCACTCCGATGTGTAGATTTAAAAAAAAAAGTGTAGATAATATATCATAATAATAATGATAATAATAATATGGTTTTTATGGCAGTTGGATTTGGTTTAGTTAGGAGTTAGGTGTAACCACGCCTCCCTCGTTCTCTCTCCAACACCTAAAACCACAATTCTGGTGGGAACATACTATTATCATCGCTGGAACTTTTTATGCATCTATTTGATTTTATTTTTTATCTGGGGAAACTTTGATTTGGTTTTTTATGTAAAATAGATGCCACCCTTTCCAACAATAGTTTATATTTTAGGCGTGTTCTTGACCATGTAAAATTTGTGTGCCGAGGTAATATATGTTATATGTTTGTTTATACTCTGTCCCATGTTTACCTATACAGATGTTAAGTTAGAAACTTTTTTTTTTTAAGTATATATGTATGGTTAGTAGATTCAATAACTAGTATTCGGTTGATTATTTAAACTTTGCCGAAAGGTTGGGCACCGACCATATATGCACCTGGTCCCACGACGGAAATCAATGTAAAAAATACAATACTTTAATATATTTAATTCTTCTATTTCCCTCTTATTTTTAACCTAAACAATGATCTTATTTTTCAAAAACAATAAATTCAATAATAATGATGGGTTATATTGAAACGGAATTTTATGAGTCTATCATTATTTGCATTTCATCCTATCACCATAGTAGTTTCCACATTATGTGGAACTTGGATAGATTACACAAGCAGTAGATAGATTTGTTATTAATTTGTTCAAATTCGATATGGAAATCCTGTCGTTTGAACCTGTGGAGTCTTGTACACTGGGCCTCCTGTTAATGTGTTGGGGTTCTCCGCTTGGTTAACACCTGTTTGACGCTTTGCAGCTGACTGAGATAACAAAGATTGAAGATACTGTTTTTTTTTTTTACATTAGGAAAGAAAGAAAAATATAATTTTTCCATCAAATTAAACGCCAAGAATAGTTCCTTGTTTTTTTCGTGATGCTTGGATCTGTATTTATCCAATGTGTTCGAAGGGGCCATAAAGATGGTTCTAAATATCCTCTGCTGATCTGCTTATTTTGAAGGCACAACTAGGTCCTCAGGATCGACCACGTCCAGAAGTTCTACATTGTATCTTCAATTCGTACAAGTGACGATCCCCTTGATAGTCTGCTGTAACATCAGAAAGATCAAGCCATTCATTTGGTAGGTAGAGGAAGACCCCCTTATTGGTCCAAATTCTTGAGCAGGTTTACCAGAGCTAGGTTACACAACAGAATTCTCTGTTCCAAATAATAATTATTATCGTTTTTCAAAATACAATACCCTAATATTATTTTAAGAAGTTCAATCTATTTCAAATAATAATTATTATCGTATAAGCCATGCAACATTTTATATTATCAGAAGTTTATAGGAAAATTTTTCTTCCCAAATCAATCTCGACGTAATAAAGATGGTCTAGATTTACGAGGTGGTAGTTGTGGATAAATATATTTTTTCTTTTGGGGTAGGATTGGGGATGATTTTTCTTTATGTTCTGGGTGACATGAAATTGTAACACATAGATCACCTTGTCATTTAGAACTGCAATCATCGCTGCTCAACAACCCAAGACCACAGAGCCGAAAATAGTTAGGCCCAGAAGAGCTGGCCTCCTAACGTTTCACGAATTATCCCACCGTCATTACAACTTAAGCTAAAGGTGGCTTAGAGTTGCCCAAAACATCAGAATCCTCTCCTTGAGGATCAAATTGGCGGATTTGGATTGATGTGATGCCCAATTACAAGCCACATATTCTCTATTCCTTTCCCAAGCACTTTGGTTGGTATGGAAATTTTGAAAAAAAAAAGAACAGATAAGGGGTGAGAATCCTACCTCTACTTATAATATAAGAATCATAGAAAAAAATGAATTTAATCCACTTTACTTCGGAAAAGAAGATCTAAATTACCTAAAGATTTTTGTTTTTTTTATTTAATTATGATTTAATCTGATATAGATAATATTCCACAACTAGCAATTCATTAATTTTTAAACTGACCCATTTACTATCTATTATTTGATTTACTACCCTTTTATTGGGACGAGTCAACAGTTTGTCAATTTTTTGCGGGAAAGAATCCACCATGAGATATCTATTATACGTCCATTAACTAAAATGTTTCTTTGATTACGAACACCTTTCCGTTAAAGGCTGAACTAATTGTTATTTTATAGTTAATATCTGTAACAAACATTATAAACGACCCAAATTACTGGTATACAAAAATAGACAAAAAAAGCATAAGATTGGGTCTAACCATAGTTGTGAGAATCGGCCGATTTAAATCGGTTCGGGAGCGATCCGAGCCGATTTTAGCTTCGAATCGGTTGCGGGTAAATCGGGCTTGGAATCGGCCGATTCATCCCGATTTCGACCGATTCCAAACCGGTTTGGAATCGGGGTGAATCGGGAAAAATCGGTTTTTATAATAAAATTATTAAATTACCCTCATTTAGATATTAAATAAATTAATTTGACATGGGTAAAATTGGAATTTGTATTTTAAAACCCTAACCTGACGC
>JAVDBV010082991.1:0-17294 GCA_032619315.1 Piper longum | reverse complement strand
AATCGGCGACGCAAGCACGCCGCTAGGCACGGCCCTGCTGGCGTCGCGCAGCTAAAAAAGGGCCAGGGTTGGCCAAGGAGGGCCGGCGACGGCACAACGGAGCAGGGGAGTGACGATCAACGGTGGCCGGCAACAATTGACTGCGGCCGGAGGCAAACGGCGGAGGTGGTGAAGTGGGCGGCTAGTGTTTGAAGAAAAAGAGAGTTCGAAAGAGTTGCAGTTTCGTAAATAAGGGCTGACTCGACACCGGCTCGAGTTAAAAATAAAACTAACTCGTAATAAATCTTTTAAGATAATTATTTTAATGGGATAGAGGTTAAAAATTTCTAAACTAATAAAATAAAATATTATGCAACATTTCTATAAATAATAAAAATATGGTCATGATAACCGGACAATAATTAATCGGCTTATTAGAAGTGATTAAATTAAATTAAAGGGTTATAAATGATAAATAAGAGAAAGATGTCACTTTTACCCTATTAAATTAATATTTTGTAATTAAAACAATTAATTTAATACCAAATTAGTAAGGTAGAACAATGGGTTAAGAAAATATAACCGTATAAAAATTACAAAATAACATAATTAAATAAGGAAGGGTTGAACCTTACTGAATTAGATAAATTACAAATAATTGTATCAATGATATCCTTAAATTATGATGATACAAATAATAATAATAAATTCCAGTTCAAAAATAATTTATTTAATGTGGCATATTATATTGTCAAAATTTAATACATAGATTAATCATTTAGCTGCATGCATTTTATACACAAATAAAATTATACTTATGTATAATTTTATGCTCTCATTCAGATTAGGATCATGGTGAGGCTGTGGGATTACGTACAAGCAAACCAGGTCCGTATAATTACTGAAACGTTGTATATTCCCTTCTGGCAGTACTAGTCGACCTAAGCCTAGATTCGACGTCCATGCACCTTGTGCAACCGGGGTCAAGGAATTGACTTAGCCCGACACAGGGCCGCACCTTTAAATTTACTTCTAAGACAAACATGGAGTCTCTGACATGAGGCAGCACTCGCGAAATAGGGAGTCTCTGTCACGAGGCAGCACCTGCGAAATATGGAGTCTCTGTTGTACGACGTCAATTTAAAACTTGAAAACCTGCCTCCATGCCGAAAGGGGATGTCAGGCAAATGGCTCATTATGCACTTGTGATAACGAGAGGGTGAGCCAATGGCAAATATTGGTAACTACAGGCCGCGGGAAAGGTAGTGTGTGTGTGCATGCATGGGATTGTAGCGGGATGGGCGGTCACCCTCCCCGCATCATAAGAGCTCGGCATAGGCTCACTTCACTAAAAAACTTTTGAAACAAGAATAGGGAGTATATTTGACTTGTTTCTTTAATTATATGGCTTAGTGGTTTTATCACTAACACGGAATTGCCTCCACAGGTGTGCAGGTTGAGGCATAGATTGAGAGCGGGGTTGACGGATCTTTTACCAACCAAGTTTCGTAGAAAATGATAATGCATTGGACATCCTTTTTATTTATTTGAGTTATAAACGTGGCTATGGGAAACAGTCCAAGACTGTGGGACAATTATTATTATGTCTTGTTTCAAACATGGTTTACTTTGAATGAGTTATACTCATGGTTTTATTTTTAAGTAACACCTGGCCAGCTAGGCCCACACTATTGTGAAAAATGGCGGGTCGTTACATTCTGACACTACCAAGGCCCAACCAAATATGTAACGACCCGCAATTTTTTAATTATTTAATTCGGCCAAGATGGCCAGGTGTTACTTAAACAAACTACTAAGTTTCTGAATTATAATAATTTAACAACAATGCATAAAATTAGTTCCCACTGTCTAGGACCGTTTCCCAGTAGCCACACATAATTCTCAATAAAAATTCAAAAAGGGAGTCCTCATATTTATCTTGCTCCATTCTCTGCTTGTCAATGGCTTCTCCCACCTAACTTCGTATCTGCACACCAGCGGAGGCAATTTCGCGTTAGTGATTACAACACTAAGTAGTATAATAAATAAAACAAGTCAAGTACATTCCACTAGTTTTCTATGTTCATTTTAACATGCGGTAGAGTGATACCACTATACTCCAAAACAATGCGGAGGAGGTATCCCCAGTGATCCCCACACCCCGGTCGTAGCCTTTTCTTTGTGGGGAGGCTACCACTACCATGGTGGCGTCACCCGGTCTCTAATCGGAGACCTTCAGTGTGATTTTCAGACTCGAACCGGAGACCTTCTGTGTGATTCCCGGACTCAAACCGGAGACCTTCTGTGTGATTCCCGGACTTGAATCGGAGACCTTCAGTGTGATTCCCGGTCTCGAATCGGAGAGCTTCTGTGTGATTCCCGGACTCGAACTGGAGACCTTCAGTGTGATTCTCGGACTTGAACTGGAGACCTTTAATGTGATTCCAATACGGCCCCGTGTCAGACTGAGATAATTCTTTGACCTCGGTTGCACTCGTTGCATGGTGGTCGAATCTGGCTCAGGCCTATGTAGGCTATCAATAAGGAAAATGCGACGTTCTACCCATTATACGTTCCTGACTTATGATTTCGTCCGACTGTGATCCGCTAACCCTAATCCGAACAAGAAGGAAGACTGCGCCAATCCGAAGGAAGAAAATGAGGGTGACACCCCCCTTTTTGCCCGCTTTTATAATAAAATAAAATACGGCTAGGGTATGTAGAAACACCCTTTCACCATAATTCCCTTAACAGGATAATTGGGTAATCAACATGGTTCACGTAACCATTTAAACAGTTAAACGGTATGGTTCACCTAACCGGTTAAATAGGTAAATAGTATGGTTCATTTAACACATTAAATAGGTAAATGGTGTAATCGACTCAATCGATTTAACTAAAATGAACCAGTTAAAAAGTACTTTTCACTTAACTGGGTAATTCATACTTAACCAGCTAACGATGTTTTATTTAAATGGAAAAAATTAAATTTTCCCACTTTCAATCCCACCGCGTCGAATTTTTTTTTTTTCTCGGTCTTTACAATCTCCCCAACTTAGAATTATTTCGTCCCCAAAATATCATAGTATTAATAGAACATCCAATCTTTAATACATCTCTTGTATTGTTTCACGTTACAAGAATTACAAGGATTTTTAAGCTACAAATAGGCTAGGGTATTTCCTGGTCATTGCTTGTTCAGTCTCCCATGTAGCTTCTTCCGATCCCTAATTTCTCCACAATACCTTTACCAAAGGGATCTCCTTGTTGCGGAGTGTCTTTATTGCCCTTACCAAGATGTGAATCGATTTTTCCTCATAAGTTAAATCCGATTGCAGCTCTAAGCCTGCAAAACATGTGATAATGTGATTCTCATCTCGTACATATTTCCTTAGCATTGACACATGAAAGGCATTGTGTACACCATCAAGGCTTGGTGGTAATGCTAATCTATATGCACAACTTCCGATTCGATCCAGAATTCGAAATGGTCCTATGAATCTTGGCTTCAACTTCCCTGATGTTCTAAGTCTGATCACTCCCTTCTTAGGTGAGGTTTTAAGGTAGACGTACTCCCCAACTTGGAATTCTAAGTCCTTCCTTCGAGTGTCAACATAACTTTTCTGTCGATCTTGAGCTGCCTTAAGCCTTTGCTGGATGAGTTGCACTTTTTCAGCTACTTCTCTCACCATCTCTGGCCCGACTATAACTGCCTCGGTAGACTTCAACTAGCACGATGGAGATCTGTAGGGCCTACCGTATAAGGCTTCAAACGGTGTCATCCCGATACTGGCCTGATAAGAGTTATTGTAGGTGATTTCAGCTAAGGCTAAGTGCTTCTCCTAATCTTCACCCCAATCAAGGATGCAAGCTCTCAACAAATCCTCCAAAGTTTGATTAGTCCTCTCACTCAGACCATCAGTTTGGGGATGATATGCAGTACTTAGTTTAATTTGGGTCCCCATAACCTTTTGGAAAGCTGCCCATAAATGTGATGTGAATAGGGGATCTCTATCAGAGACTATCTCCTTTGGAATTCCATGCAGGCAGACAATGTTATTAGTGTACAGTTATGCCAGGTATTCCGCTATCCTTGTTTATTTCGTGGGGATAAAGTGAGCTGCCATAGTCAGACGGTCCACAACCACCCATATTGAGTCATGTCTTTTCTGAGTCCTTGGGAGTTTAGTAATGAAATCACATATGATACATTCTCATTTCCAAGTAGGTATCTCTAAAGGTTGTAATAATCCACCGGGTAGTTGATGTTGTGCTTTGATCAATTGGCAAGTCTGACACTTAGAGACAAAATCCACTACATCCCTCTTCATTCCAATCCACCAGTAGGTTCGCTTTAGGTCCTGGTACATTTTTGTAACACGAGGGTATTTTGAGAACCTCGAACGATGAGCCTCCTCAAGGATATCCCACCTTAGTGCATCATCATTGGGTACCCACAACCTTCATCTAAATCTGATTACACTGCAGGAATCTACCACCATGTCAAGAATTTTGTCCAACTTTTCATTCAGCTCCTCATCTACCATTTGTGCTAGCTTAACTCGGTCCACTAATTCATTAGAGATAACCAGGTTCGCCAATAGTCCTGTTAGTCGTTCTATCGGGTTCATAGCTACCACTTCAGCTGACATAGCCCAAAATCTAGCTAATTGTTGACCTTGTCTACCTTGCCCTTCCGACTCAACGCGTCGGCTACCACGTTTGCTTTTCCCGGATGGTATAAAATTTGGAAGTCATAGTCCTTCAAGTATTCTATCCACGGCCTTTGTCGAAGATTAAGGTCATTTTGTGTGAAGATATACTTTAAACTTTGGTAGTCTGTATACACTTTGAACTGAGCTCCATACAAGTAGTGTCTCCAAATCTTTAGTGCAAAAACCACTGCTGCCAATTCTAAGTCGTGAGTTGCATAATTTTGCTCGTTAACCTTCAATTGGTGAGAGGCATAAGCCACCACCTTACCATCTTGCATAAGGACACATTCTAACCCCACTAGAGATGCATCACTGAAGACCACGAATCCTTCATTACCATTTGGCACAGTCAACACTGGTGCAGCAGTTAGACTCTTCTTCAAAGATTGGAAACTCTCCTCACACTTGCTACTCCATTCGAACTTGACTCCCTTGCATGTGAGCTTAGTCATTGGCGATGCCACCAAGGAGAAATCTTTAATAAATCTCCGATAGTAACCTGCTAGCCCAAGGAAACTTTGAATATCGGTGACTGACTTGGGTTGTGGCCAATCAGTGACTGCTTTCAGTTTCAATGGATCCACTGCGACTCCCATCTTTGAGACAACATGTCCGAGGAAATTCACCTCTTTCCTCCAGAAGTCACACTCTGATAATTTGGCGGACAATTTATTCTCCCTCAAAACTTGAAGAGCAATGGACAAGTGTTCCACATGGTCCTCCTCGTTATTTGAATAGACCAAAATGCCATCCACAAACACGATAATAAACTTATCCAAGTATTCATGGAACACCATGTTCATAAGTGACATAAAGGCCGTTGGCGCATTTGTCAGACCAAAAGGCATAACCAGAAACTCATAGTGTTCATATCGCAATTGGTGATATCCGGACCGCAAGTCTATTTTAGAGAATACACCGGCTGTTTTCAGGTGATCAAATAAGTCATCAATCCTCCGTAAAGGGTACAGATTCTTCACTATCACTTGATTGAGCTGGCGATAGTCTATGCTCAATCGAAGTGAGCCATCCTTATTCTTAACAAAAAGAACAGGGGCTCCCCATTGTGAAGTACTTAGTCGGATGAAACCTACCTACAACAACTCTTTCAGTTGACTTTTAAACTCCTTGAGCTCCATTGGAGCCATCGGTATGGTGCTTTAGAGATTGGTGACACTCCAGGCGCTAAGTCAATGACAAATTCCACCGCCCGCTTAGGAGGTAACCCTTGAAGTTCGTTTGGAAATACATCCGGAAATTCTGCTACCACTGGAGTCAAGGACAACTCTTTGGGTTTGGATTGAGACTCCTCTAGGTTAGCCAAATAGGCTTGACAACCCTCACCCACCGCTTAGTTCCCTCACTTGTCGACACAATACAAGAGGATGGATCATGCCATGATGTATAGACAACAATTACTAGGTTTTGTCAACACTCTCTTCCCTTTACAGTCGAGAAAAGCCTGGTGTATAGACAACAAATCCATTCCCAACAATACATCAAAGCCTATTATCCCATAGACAATGAAATTCCATACATAGGGTTTCCCTTGTATATCCAAGGATAGGTTAGTCACTCCCAACGTTGCGACTTCCCTGTCTCCCGTTGCAGTAGTGACCCTATAAGTCTTGGGTAATGTACATGTTTGGAGTCCTAGACTCTTAACTAATCAGGATGATAGAAATAAATGTGTACACCCCGAGTCAAATAGAACATCTACACTAACACTTTGAATCAAAATTTTACCTTGAACTATGTGGTCATCCTCCGTGGCATCCTCCACTTCAACCGCATATAGTTTTACCTTCCCCTTGTCCACCGGTTTGCAGGTCCTGAGTGGTGAACAGAGGCTGGTGCCTGAACTTCCTTAGGCTGCTCTGGTTGTTGTCTCGAGGGCTGGCTGCACTCCCTCTGCATATGTCCCATCCTTCCACAGTTGAAGCACCGACGGGGCTCGTTGCATGGCCCTTCATGCCTCTTGTTGCAGTTTTTGCATAGCCTGTACGGAGTCTCCTGGAGCTTCCTTTTGCAGTTCTCATAGCCATTCTTCTGATAGTTCTGTTGTTGGTGTCCTACGGACCAGTTTTGGCCACTGCCCTGATAGGCATTCTTATGTTGCATCGTAGCCTTACCCTACCTCTGTGCACGGTCATGCTCATACACCAACTCATGAGTAGTGGCTGCATCAATTACTTCGGTTATTGTGCCTCTTGGCACCATAGCAACCCTACTCCTCAGTTCTGACTTCAATCCCCAGAAGAATTTTTCTGCTCTAGCCCTTTCAGTTGCCAGACCCCTAGGTGCAAAACGTTCCAGTTGCAAGAATTTCTTTGCATACTCTCTCACTGAATCATCCCTCTGGACTAGAGTGGCAAATTCCAGTGCTTTCTTCCGAACAATAGACTCAAAAAAGTATTGTCCATTGAAAGCTATCACAAACCCTGCCCATGAAATGGACAAAATCTCCCGTTGATGGAACATAGTCTTCTCCATGGACTTCCACCAATATGATGCTTCCTCCTGAAGCATGCATGTCACCAGTTTTACTTGATGGCGATGAGGCACAGAGAGAACTCTAAATGCTTTCTCAGTAATATCAATCCAGCTCTCCGCCTTCATTGGACCAGTTCCTCCAATGAATACTTCAACTCCGTTCTTCCGAAACTTCTCTACATTGTAATGATCACTGTCATCCACAAATGGCAGTACCACTTGTCGGACTACCGGTGGCACTGGGTTTGGAAGTTCCCCTTGCTCGCCCGGGTCAGTTACCTCTACCCACTCGTGGACGCTCCCCAGATCCCCATTTGGGACGTTACTAGGACCCGCAGCTGAATTGGGGGCTCCATTCCCTGCTACCAATCCTGGTAACCGCTGTGCCATATTTTGAACCACAGAATTGGTATTTTCTGAAGCCTGCACTAGTCCCTATATGGCCGTCAAAATCTGGCCCAACACACTCTCCACATTCGAGTCTAACTGTGCAGCTTGGCTCGACTTCCTACGAGTGGCTGCCATTTGAAAATTTATTCCGTTATGGTTCCTAAAAAAATAAAATTATTATTATTATTATTATTTTTTTTAAGCATTGCCCTTCACATGCAATGCTAAAGTGGGGCACACTGTCCCATGACACTGTTATCCATATCGCACAGGCGTCCCATACCACCCATACTACACAGATAACACCGCTGATTGTAAAGGCGTCACATATACGCTCATTGGTTCAGGTGTCACGTGCACTTAGCAGGACACATAAGCGGCACATCGTCCCATACCAGTGTTATGCTTAAAAATTATTTCTTTCAGTGATTACTTAGGTTTGTCAGTGAGTCCACAAATTCACTAATGGCATACCGCATTGGAGAAAGATAAGTATTGGACTCTTCAACAAGGTACTTGAGTCATATAATGTGAGCTTTTGGGAAACCGTGCTCTGATACCACCTATAACGACCCGCCATTTTTCAATTATTTAATTGGGCCTAGATTGCCAGATGTTACTTAAACAAACTACTAAGTTGCTGAATTATAATAATTTAACAACAATGTATGAAATTGGTTCCGACTATCTAGGACCGTTTCCCAGTAGCCACACATATTTCTCAATAAAAATTAGTAGGGAGTCCTCATATTTATCTTGCTCCATGTTCTGCTTGTCAATGGCTTCTCCCACCTAATTTCGTATCTGCACATTTGCGGAGGCAATTCCGCGTTAGTGATTAAAACACTAAGTAGTATAATAGATAAAACAAGTCAAGTACATTCCACTAGTTTTCTATGTTCATTTTAATATGCGGTGGAGTGATACCGCTATACTCCAAAACAATGAAGAGGACGTATCCGCAGTGATCCCCACACCCCGGCCGTAGCCTTTTCTTTGTGGGGAGGCTACCACTACCATGGTGGCATCGCCTGGACTCTAACCGGAGACCCTCAGTGTGATTTTCGGACTCGAACCAGAGACCTTCAGTGTGATTCCCGAACTCAAACCAGAGACCTTCAGTTTAATTCCCGGACTTGAACCGGAGACCTTCAGTGTGATTCCCGAACTTGAACCGGAGACCTTCAGTGTGATCCCCGGACTCCAACGGAAGACCTCCTGTGTGATTTCCGGACTCGAACCAGAGATCTTCTGTGTGATTCCAGGACTCAAACGAGAGACCTTCAGTGTGATTCCCGGACTCCAACGGAAGACCTCCTGTGTGATTTCCGGACTCGAACCAGAGACCTTCTGTGTGATTCCAGGACTCAAACCAGAGACCTTCAGTGTGATTCCTGGACTCAAACCGGAGACCTTGTGTTTGATTCCCAGACTCGAACCGGACACCTTCTATGTGATTCCCAAACTCAAACCGGAGACCTTCAGTGTGATTCCCGAACTTGAACTGGAGATCTTCAGTGTGATTCCCGGACTCAAACCAAGGACCTTCTTTGTGATTCCCGGACTCGAACCAGAGACCTTCAGTGTGATTCTCGGACATGAACCGGAGACCTTTAGTGTGATTCCAATACGGCCTCGTGCCGGACTGAGTCAATTCTTTGACCCCAATTGCACTCGGTGCATAGTGGTCGAATCTAGGCTCAGGCCGACGTAGGTATCAATAAGGAAAATACGACATTCCGAAGGAAGAAAATGTTTCAATAAGGAAAATACCTGACTTATGATTTCATCCAACTGTTGTCCGCTAACCCTAATCCGACCAAGAAGGAAGACGGCGCCAATCCGAAGGAAGAAAATGAGGGTGACGCACCCCCCTTTTACCCCCTTTTATAATGAAATAAAATACGGCTAGGGTACGTGGTAACACCCTTTCACCGTAGTTCCCTTAACTGGGTAATTGGGTAATCAACATGGTTCACTTTACCTTTTAAACAATTAAACGGTATGGTTCACCTAACCGGTTAAATAGGTAAATAGTATGGTTCATTTAACACGTTAAATGGGTAAATTGTGTAATCGACTCAACCGATTTAACTAAAATTAACTGGTTAGAAAGTACTTTTCACTTAACTGGGTAATTCATACTTAACCAGCTAACGATATTTTATTTAAATGGAAAAAATTAAAATTTCCCACGTTCGATCCTACCACATCGAATGTTTTTCTTTTTCTCGGTCTTTACAAAATATTGGTTAGCCAAAACAAACACTGCTTGTGGAACCACTTGACCAATTGAAAGATCGCGAGAAAAGCAACAATCAACTTTAGCACAAGGCAACAACAACATCAACAAAAAGGGAGAGGACGAAACAAAATAGCAACCACAAAATATTAAGAAATCAGTGTACCTGCCAACGTAGACTGTAGACCACTCTATTGGGGATGCATGCAACATGCACCACGAGGTCCTATCTTAATTGGCCATGAACTGGTTTTGATAACAAAATTATAATACCCGATTTGTCCCACAGTGTGAACTGAATCGAACTAATAAATTTTAGGATATAAATTTATAACCTATTAAAATAGAAAACCGACATAAAAAGGACCTAACTACTAAAGGCATCAAAAGACGAAGCCCAATAGGATATAATCCGTAGAAAACACTACAATGCATTCAAGACACCTATGTGTTGGCTCATACAAATATGTCAACCTAGATGGGTCGAATTTACAAAGAAGATTAAGTTTATGGAGAAAAATCTGGTAGTCTTCTTTGTAAATAGGATAATGAAAAAATTACACAACTTATATAATTATCATTCAATCCTATAACAATTCCAAAAATAATTCGAATATCATTTAACATTTATTGAAATATTTCCAAGGTGTTAACGCCACATTTTTTAATTAATTTTATCACATTTAGCACAGATTTCACATTCATCAAGTTGTAGGTTTGCCTAGTCTTGACATGAGTCCTCTTGCAAATGCAATAATCACAAAAGCTTCTCCAACCCAAGTTCCTTCGTAGCTCCGTGTACTTATACAAGTAACATAATTTTCCGTACCTGAATATTTATTTACCATCAGTTTAAGGACTCCAAGGCTTGAAATAACCTGCACAAAATTAGTTAGACCAACATACCCCATAGTATTCCGCCGGCAAAATATAGTCAATACACTTAGGCACTAGTAAAGAATTATAGTGTCATATCATATCACGAGGTATAAGTTGGGATGGGTTACAACATAAGTCTCAAGGCCACATGCCTACAACACCACATGATCCACCATTTCAAAACATCAAAACAAATAAGTTTGATACATATCTAGTGAATAACAACGTCCCAAGGAACACAACACACAGCCAAAATCCCACAACCTAAAACACCAGCCTAGCATCCACCAAGGTCGTCATGATCTACTAAGCTACATTAGCGAACACCAAGTATACTCACCTACATAATATAAGAAGATGTGTCAGTAACGGGTATCACTAGGTCCCAAATAATTAACGCGGAAAAACCTCAATATTAGGAGATAGGCAAAATAGTTATCCATGAGAAATTGAAAAGAAATCGCAACTCTTACACAACACATTGATGATAAGCAAGTGGTCAATAAGGCCTAATCATAATCTCTGATAATATATACATATGTACAAGATGACATCTTACGATTACATGCAAGTAATATAACCAATAGGGCCTAGTTGTAATCAATGCAACACTGGTAGGTCCGTATATACTCAACGGGGGCAACATGCCAAAACTACTAAAATATATACTGCATGTAGGCTAATAATCCGATATCGTATACATAGGACCATCATCGAGCATCACAGGTGGGTACCGACTGAGCCCCTCGGTGATGTCACGCATCCCATCCATCTCATGTGCATATCAAAATCTGAAATCATAATAAATTTATCAAGTGTATGCATGAACATGTCATATGGCTCTAAAGTACGACTTTGAACTGGATTTTATAATCTTTCAAAAAGTCATCAATGAATCTCATCCTTGAGGTTTTATTAATTCGCAAGATCGGTTATGTAGTGGGATTCAAATAAAACACCACTAACTAAGTTTTATGATATAAATAAAATCACGTGAGCCTATCAAAAGATCAAGCAGAAGAAAGCGTAACAGACTTGACAAGAGCTCCTCATCCTACAACGGCAAGCCCAACTCTAAGCGGCCTAGTGATGCAGAGATGGCTAGATGATTCTGTGTGATGAATGTTTGCAATGACTGAATAGTCCAAGATACAGCAAGGATGCATGACATGTAAGAGGGAATTAAATAAACATATTGATCTGATAATCCGTTCTCACATGTGAAATTTGATATCGTGCAATAAATTGAACAGGTTAATAAACCATGTGTTGAAATCATAAGCATGATATTGGTAAATTAGGAACATCATCTAAGCTTAAACTCACACAATTGAGATATTAAAAGATTATAGCGTGTCCGGGGATCTAGACACCTAAACTTGAAATATCCTAATATACTAAATAGTCACATAGTATGTGAATAATTATTAAAATAATCTGATCTAGTAGGTAAATTAATTGGCAACCCAACAACTAAATCGTTGAGGAAAATTAAGATCTAGAACTTGAAAGATGTCGAATCAAATGAATTTGATTTCCTCCCGCATAATGAATTGATTAAACAAACAAAAAAATTATTATGACTTGGACGTGTCACAAATTTTATAAAGTTTACGTATTTTTATAGTTAAAACCTTGATCAAGTGCTTTAGGAGGAATTTTATCCCGCACAATTCACAAACGCACAATATGCAATCCATATAACAATAAAGATGTAAAATTTATATACCAAAATGATCAAAATGATATGATCCATATGATTCTATCAAGATTTATATATGAAACAATGTAAAACAGTCAAAACAACTAAAGAAAATGAGAGAAAAATGTATCCAAAAGGAGAAGAAGAGAAGGGGGAAGAGCAGGGGCAAAGAGGGAGAAGAAGAGAAGAAAAGAGAGGTGGAAGAGGTAGAGTGGGGAGGGGCGGCCATGAGGAGAGGGAGAATGGAAGAAGAGAAGTGATGGTTTTGAGATTGTGATAGCTAGGGTTTTATTTATAAAAAAACAAATCTGTGCTAAACCCTAGTGAGTGCCACGATGCTAAGGACACGCAAGAAAAGAGACAAAAAGAGGGGAGAAAAGAGGGGGGAAAGTTGGGGCTAATTGGCAAAGGCTATTGTGCTTGACTAGGGCTAGAGGGTACACTGATGATGTATCCGAGATGATTCTAATTTGACGCACGGCCCAAGGCTAACTAAATAGCTAGAAGAACAAATGTAAAACCCATCACTCAAATCAGAATTTTATGTTAGTGAACTTGTCGGTTCAGCCATTGGTTCAAGTCGAGTCAATTTCATGACCCGCATGCTAAGCCGAGATCAGTCATGTGTTATGAGCAATGAGGGGTCAAATGTACCTAAGTATATGATGATAAAGTCGAAAAAATGGTGAGAAATGAGTTATCATAGTATACGATATTATGTAGTTTATTTTTGTTATATATTTTATCGTAAAATTATTATTAGGCCGAATAATGCATTACGACGCGCTATATAGCAGTTTGGGTGGGTTATTAGATATAGAACATGTCATTTTAATGTTATGTAGTGTATTATATTTTATGGTATTTTCCTATATTTTTATGGTTTTTTTTAAATTTATTAGGAGTTAGTTATTATTTTTTACTCTAGTCGGAGTTCAGTTAACTTTTATTTATGAGATTGCCACCAAACATCCCTCATGATGCTTTCCACTCCCTCCCTGATTGCTGCTACTGATGCCTCCTCTGGCCTCCCCCCGAGCATCGCCCTGTCGTCCCCCGTCTTCCTGACCGCCTACATGATGCCCCATTGTCGTGCTGCTGTCGCCTTCCCCTTCTACCCAAACGTCTTTCCTGTCAAACCCGGCTTTGGGTTAGGGGTTTACCTGCTTGTAGTTTTGTCCGGTTTAGGCCAGTCTTGAGTCGGTTTGAGCGTGCCCATACGTATGTTGTCATGATGACTAAACAACTTGACCACTATGTCCATCCCATTGAAGGTCATACTGCCATGTTCCCAAATTCTGTCCATATGTATCCATACAAGACTGTCACTAACACTATCTGATGACGTTATCTTGTAATACAAATCTGACCCAAGGGTGTCAGCTCAAGGCAATCATATGCAAGATGGTTGGTGAAGTCAATCATGTACCATCACATCCAAATAATTCCAATGTGCATAACTTTCCTTTGCCTGGAAGATGTCACCATAGCTATATTTTGTCCTTGATCTCTTACCCTATTCGGCTCTGAATATTGTGACATGTGGTCTCTATGCAAGGCTAAGAACATACTCAAGTAGTTGTCCTGTAGGGTGAGGTAAGTACTTGGCCTTTGCTTTCATAATAACTATTCACATAGATGAAGTAGTGCATCATGGACGGTGGTTGTGCATCATAGATGGAGGTTGTGCATTACAGTCTGTGGTTCGGCAACATGGACAGCGGTAGTGTGTATTCGATCGGTGGTAGTGCATCATAGTCAGTGGTTACAAATCGGATAGTGGTTGTGCGTCGCGGACGGCAGTTGTACTATTCACACGGTGGTTGTGCTATCTAGGTACTGAAGCCTGATTCTGATCATGTATGTCGTGAATGCATTATTGTCTATAGCATCTTTATCTCCATGTGTCTATCTCCTCAGAGGTAGCTGCTAGCAACTCGACTCAGGTTATCCAACCATGTGTGTCTGATCCGGAAGGGTATCGATCATAGTGGTGACACGTACAATGGAAAAATAATGTTGAGCCCACACTGGTCTCTTGGAATCTGGAGTAACTGTTCCCATAAGCACTGATTGGTTCTCAATATGAACCTCTTATCTAGCTTTTTCAAATTGAGTGAAATCCGGTAAACCGTCTAAATCCATGGTCAACTGTAATCTTGGTAATTCTCGATGAAGAGTGGCCAACAATACTATTTGGAAAGACATACGCTATTGGAAGAGGGGGACGGCGGTGAAGTGTCCATAGGACTATAGATCAACCTCTCTACTCATCCTCATCCACTATTACCTCCTAGTAGTGGTCCATCCAAGTCATCTACCACAAATTCTCATCTGCGCTCCAACTGTTCCAAGCATAGTCACGTCCTCCATCCACAAGAATCTATCTAAAGGACTAAGTTCTCCAATGTAGACCTCGGACTATGCTTAATGGATCTATTTAAGGCACTTGATGGTCTATGCTCATGTGTCGCTTAACTACGTGAGTATCTTCATACTCTAAGCTTCCTACTAGTGTCATCTCTTATAACTCTGTCTTGCGATGTACACTATGTTCTAAGGAAGGACTAATGTGGTGACATTCGAAAGACGGGAAAATGCTGCAATATGGTCACCAAAGTTCTAGGTACTCCTCGTCACCATCCAACTCAACCTCAGCTAATCGAGCATGAGGACACTCTTAAGTTGTCCAAATCTTTGGCATAGTAAAAGATAAGATGTGTCTCTAAGCCTATCATGATATGCCTATGAGATCCATGTTGGCATCTACTGAAATCATAATCTCATATCCATTTCAAAAGTCCTCTATAACTGCAAACACCTAAGCATGCATTGCTGAGGTCTCACTGAGCACACCATCTAAAATCGAAAGAAAAAAAACCAAAGAAAATACCAGTCAGCTTGGCTAAGGAAAGTTCCGCACGCTTGGCTTAAAACAAAAATCTTCTATCTCAATTGACCATGACATGGCTATGATATGATTTCAGTTCACATAAGAACCAATTCATAAATGTTACCATCAAGTCAAATAATATCTAAAATTGTTGGTCAGTAAGACTCAATCAATAAAATAGATCGAAACAACCCGCTTGGGATCATGAGGATGGAAGACATTGATAAATATTCATCAAAATACAGTAAATATAAATAAAAGTAAGAAAGAAAATAATTACATTGAGCTCAAGTGTGTGTAATGTTTATGTAAACCCCCATTTTCGGGTTAGGGTTTTACCCAATTCGAGTTTTGCCTTATTCAAGTCATTATCGAGTTGGTTTGGGCGAGATCGAGCCAAACTAGTTTCAGCTTATGAGTATGGGCCCAGATGGCCGTATGACCATCCAATAGTGATTGAGTATGCCCGACATGCAGATGATAAGATTATGAGTTATCTATATATTGAGGTATACATATTTGTTTGTATATGCTAGCTAAGATTTTGGGCCTAGATTTAGGCCGTTGCAGTGTTTAATATCCGTTTGGGATATTATGGGTACATCATTTGCATGTAGCCTAGGAATTTCAGATCACTCGAGTGTGCCCCTGTGGGCCCATCTTGATTGAGTTTAGGATTTTGAGGCCCATTTAACCTTATTTCCTTGATTCCCGCCTATAGATTCAATTTCAGGACTCGAGTCAATTTCAAGTTCGGACGGTCTCGATCCGAACTTTTTGTCCATATCTATAGTGCATATACCCGTAGATGGGCCTACTAGGTAATGAGTTTTTGGATGACCAGATCATGTCACGTGGCAAGATCTGAGCCGTCCACTCATCTTTATCTTCACCCATTGATTTCCAAAGTTTCATGATTTTGAATTTTTTCACCTTTACGCCGCCACCACTTCAACTCGCCGCTGGTGAGCCTCCGCCTCGCCCCTGGCCACCGGATTGGTGCGACCATGACCACCTCACGACCGGCTACCTGTCCGTACCCACTATCGCACTCGGCGCCACCGCCATCGCCGTCGGCAATGACGTTTTCTCAGACGATTTTCTGCCGCCATCGCCACCCTTTCTTTCTGTTTTCCGGCGCCGGCGAGCCACCACCGGTCGATCCGACCATCCACGCAGCTTCCCCTCACCTAAATCTACATTTTGAGACAACCCACAATGACCACCACTGCCGCGATCGCCACCGGCAATGTTGCCGCACCCGGCGGTGACACTGCTCTCTTTCTGGCCATTTTCCGGCTAGCCAGTGGCCAGACTCCACCAACCACCACCACCAACATACTCCTTGTCACATGGGTTGTCGATCCCGACCGACGGCCACACCAGCAGCGCCGCAGTTGACGTTTTCTGGCGACAGGCATCGCCGCCCCTGTTCGGCCCATTTACCCGGTTCACAGACCGCTTGCCCGTGACCACGTCCGCCAACCGGTGACCGCGCCCGCCTGATCATGCCCGAGTCCGCCAGGCCGTATCCATGTCTGAGTCCGTCTGTCCTGTCCGGGTCCGCCCAGCCAACCCAACCCATTTTCCAGCCCAGGTTGGTCTGGTTTAGCTTGATACGGTCTGTTTTAGCTTGGTTCGGTCCAATGCAGCTCATTTTTGGAGTATTTTCGTCCGTTCTTGCACCTTTTTCGGTAATTCGAGAACTTATATTTAAGTTTATATGCATATTAACATGATTTAGCATGATTGGATGTTATAATGGTTTTTTTTTATTTATGGTTTTATTTAATTATTTATTTATTCATTATTATTTATTTATTTTTATTTATATGTTTATCATATATGATGAATGTTTACATAATTATTTATTATTATTGACATTATATTTACTTGTCTTATTTGTCTTATTATGTATACTAAAATGCATAATCATTTATTTGTCTTATTTGTCTTATATTTACATAATCATTTATTTGTCTTATTATGTATACTAAATTG
>JAVDBV010082989.1:0-28663 GCA_032619315.1 Piper longum | reverse complement strand
TGGCTGCACACAAAAGGATGTGTTAAAATTTACCCACTGAGGTCGGACATGTAAATCCATATATAATCGTCTGAGACATTTACCAAGTTGCTTTAGAATGTCAGTGAAAGTTGCCTGAAAAAAGTAAGAAATAAACATTTAAATAAAATGGGGAAAGTGTAAAAAAACAAAATGGAAAATTCTGTTCATAGATCTTACAGTATTAAAGTCGACCTCCTTC
The DNA here is from genome assembly GCA_032619315.1 of Piper longum. Taxonomy (NCBI): domain Eukaryota; kingdom Viridiplantae; phylum Streptophyta; class Magnoliopsida; order Piperales; family Piperaceae; genus Piper; species Piper longum. Next base: position 28,443 of record JAVDBV010082989.1, on the reverse strand, counting down.
AAAATATCACATATTGCTTGACGCAGCTCCTCTTCATTAGGTTTAGGCTCATCTTTCTTGGTTCTGATTCTTGCTCTTACACCTTTCGCTCCTGTCAGGAAAATTGATTGAATTCATAGCAAACACAGTTCTAGCATAGAAAAGGATGAAATTCAAGACAATTTCCATGCACTTCTTTGAAAAGAAAATACACTAATGGAGTCCATCAACATATTACAAAGCGCACATTTGTGTTTCAAGTAAAAATTATCTTAAAAAACTAAACCTTGTTGCTCTAATACAAGGTAGAAAGTATCTAATGAACAAGGTCAATGAAACTTGGTGAATCTGATTCACAAGCATCTACTAACAACATCAAGCAATGATTAATTAAGCGGAAGTACACTTATTTACCTTGGTTGTAAGCATTACAATCTTGTAGTTTAATTTACTTCCGTAAATTTTTAAGGTAAAAATAACCGTGGTAAATTTAGACCCTACTTAGAAGTAACAAGAAAGGAATGAGAAGTTGTAAATCTTCCTTCTAGAGGGTCTAATAGCTGTATAAATTACATGCCTCAATCCTCTTGGGTTGAATATACTTCAGTGCATGGAGATTTCATAATTTTTCAAACCTAAACCTTAAAAGCCCATTCTCACCATCTTATACCCTGGTTATGAAAGAGATGCACTTTGAAGTACCATTGGGAATTCTTAAAGCAATACAACAAAACTAAGAGAACTCAAAAGACCGCCAGCACTACCACCAAACTACAGAAAAAGAATTGAATCCTTCAAAACTCCCAAGTTCAACATATTTGCAACAAGGCTGAGAGCATTTATTTTCCTTTTATTTCTTTTGCAATCAAAAGCTAAATATCATACAAGTTGCTAAACCAACACAACATTTTAAAGGATTAAGAAGTTACAAAACAAATATGCAATATTCAAAGATAAACTTTTTATCTCACCACTTTTCTCCTTTTGAGAAGATTTAGATGAACTTCTTGGCTTCTTAGGACTCAATTCCTCACCTCTCTTCTTTTTTTGGGCAGATTTTGAACTCTTTTCGCTAGAATTTTCCACCTTCGCTTTCTTGGCAGATGCTTTTTTGGATGATGCCTTCTGAGGAGTGCTAGGTTCTCTCTTCGGAGTGTCAGACTTTTTAATTTTGCCTTTTGCAGAAGATCCAGTTTTCGATCTTGATTTTTTAGGACTAGGCTCTGAAGGTTCTGAATCTTCATTTTCATCTGCTTCCGAAGTTTCCTCCTCCTTATCACTATCAGACTGGTTGGCAAGGTTATCTTCAACACTAGGATTTCCATTTTCATTTGCTTCATTTTCTTCATCTTCGTCAGATTCATCATCAGATGTACTCTTCGTTTTTGACACCTTTTCACTCTTCCTTTTCTGCTGTGATAAATAAATAAAGGATATATATACATAGATGATCAGCATATTCAACACAAACACGAGCATATAAGGATTTCAAACAACCTTGGAGGAGCTGCTTCCGGATTTCTCCTCACTTTTTCCCAATGTACCTGCATTAAGTTTTCGCTTGCGCTTTCGACTGCTACCTGACTGTAACAAAAAAAGTGTGTCAAGCACTTCTCAGTAAAACAGTCATTAACTTCAACTTAGCAAGTCTAAGGTAAGAGATGTAAAGAAGGCATAAAATTGCTCAGTTTACTATAAAGAAGGTACAACAAGATACAACATAGTAGTAATCTATGCTTTTTTAATCATAAGAAAAATAATGCAATTTCCATCATACAGCTATACGTTTGGACCTTCGTTCCCCCCTTCCTCATTTATACTCCCCTTGTAAAATTTTATTTTTTTCCTTCTTAGAAGCCATCCTTCTATTCTCTTTAGTCTAGTTTGCCCTTTTGCATGAAGGACCTCTTTACTTGGCAAGCTACTCAAGCCAAGAAATGAAGAAAAATGATCTGAAAATATTAACATGATATTAACTACCTCATTACTGCCATGTCTGTGTGACCAAATACATGTCAGGTGCATGTATTATGTTTGACATTTCTACATTTTTTGGGCTAACACACATTTTAGGGACCAAACAAATGTCACTTGTATGATAATTATGTTCAACAATTTTCCCCACCCAAGAATCAGGATTTAATTGAAATATTCTTGTACAGACTGTCTTACACAAAACCCAGATTCAGAAAACAGAAAATGGTCAACCAAGAAAAAGGAAAGAAAAATACATATTGTATCCTATCCTAACTGTTGCACTTCCATAAAACCTAAAAAAGGCCTTTTTCTTGTGCCCTATATGGTAAGTATATTGTTACTATGCAGTATACACAAACAGAAAGCAGTAAGTGAAACCTGCTCTTTGTCAGTAAGAGTGACATCTGTTGTAGAATGAGGAGCTGCCATAAAATCCAACAATCGGGCCACTATATCTTCCTGAGAGTAGAAATCACTCTATTTTTAAGTGACACGAGTATAATAGAGAAGGGCAAAAAGTGACTTTGCAATAGTATACACACAACTAACCTTCCTTGTGGCCGCCTTTGAAACAGTTACGTCAAGCACATCACAAATATCACATAGCTTATCCTTGACCAATTTGTCAAGTTTCTCTTTTATTTTAGCTCTTTGCTTTTCCTGAAGTAAAGATTAACCCAAGGTGAAAATGAGTATAGATATAATCCACCTCAATAACAAAGATAAAAAAGATTGGTCAGTACAAAAAATCCTTGAGTATAAAAGAAGAATGAAGTAAGAAGGCAAAGCAGAGTATTTCCACAAACCACTTACGACCAAATGTAAGCAATTTTACATATTAAATATAGAAGAACACAGCAATGTCCAGAAACTTTTCCGTTTAGAAAATGAAATTCTCAGGATAATCGACTAACAACCCTTGAAATTTTATTGATTTGTCTAAGAATAAACAAGAAAAATGCGGCTAACAAAACGCAATTGCTACCACAAGATATTATCCACTCAGAAAAAGCAGATAGCATGATTCCAAGAAAGTAAAACTGCTTTTAAAAATATATCCACCTGAATATTTACTACAACAAAGCAATAATGAGAAACAATAAAAAGCATCATAAATGGACAGCCTGCAACTCCCATTGCTAATATCATTTCCTCTATGAAATTATATCCACAGGACAACAATTTGAAACATTCTAAATGGAGAGATTGTATCAACAGCCCCAACTGCTACTACTTTTCAGAGAGCAAAAGTATAGTTAACCTTTCAGTCCAAAGGAACTATGATAGATAATTTTCGTTAGTGCAACAATTCTATCAGAAGCTCTATCTTTACTAATTCTGATTAGACAACACTACTCAAGAAGGTCTTACCAATGTCACCAACTTTCTTTTAGTGCCGCCAACAACTTCCACCTCTTGTATCACAATTTATCATGAAATAGACCCAAACAAAACCTATTGATACATACTAAATCCCAATGAACCATCAGCCATCAGTTCAAATTTGATCTTGATTTTTCATAAAGTAAAGCAAACCAAATCTTCTTGATTATAACTAACTGACAATATGCATTTAGTCGATCATTTCCATATAAGCAACAGTCTCACTTTCATCATTTTTTGGGATATTGTCCATAAAATGATGAAACAGTCCCATAAAATGATGAAAAGATTACTATTGGCTACCCTTCACATGATGGTTATCATTTTAAGGTGTGCTTGTATATCCCATATGATCTTTGAGGTATCTTATCACAAAAAAGACACACAAATTTTGGTGTTTGAGACATTAGCTTATGTTTGGAATTGTTTCTATTGGCCTTCTGTATCTTATTATGTGAAGATTCACGGCATTTGTCAAACGAGGTAAAGATACTATTATTAATGCTGGTAAATACACTTCTTTTCCTAGGTGTATCTATATAAAGGCTGATATCTATAATGTAAGAATGCAAAAAGTTGCACCCTGAAAAATTTGCCTGGCCCAATGCATCTTTGTACAGCTACCTTGAGGTTAGATTATACATGACACATTTCTCATCTTAATCCTATTATGGAAAAGTCAAATCAGATAACACAAGTTCAAGTTCATTTTCTATAAAGGGATTGATGCAGAGCATCAAGTTGATCAAACATCTACATATATCAACAACAAACAAATAAACAACAATAATTGTAGCAAGATTGTCCTAAATTTGAAGTTATCAATTCAAAAGCAATAAAAAAACCCTACAGGCCTCATCTCTTCCGTGATATTTGTTAATGTAAATATTAAGTGGTTCTTTTCCAAAGGGCTTGAGCATTTAGAATAAGTAATTAGACCACCTTAGATTTATATGATATCAGATCAAAGCACAGCGATACAAATCCTGTTGGTTGTATATGCCTAGAAAAATATTAATTTGCCTCCATGTTGTGCCTAATGGATTATTTGTTCTATGTTCAACTAGAAGGGTTCCAGTTTTTCCGCCCTCTTAAAATCAATACCTTCCAAGATGGGGACAAATCTTGAATCATGCCAAATCACCACAGAACAATTACTAATTTACTACTACATTTATCCTTCATTTAAGTTCCTATAATGTACATAAAGCTCTATGATTTGCTATTACACCAAGCAATTTCATTGCCGGTACAAAATGATAAAATGACGAAAAATGTCTGCATCCACAGAACAATTACTAATTTACTACTACATTTATCCTTCATTTAAGTTCCTATAATGTACATAAAGCTCTATGATTTGCTATTACACCAAGCAATTTCATTGCCGGTACAAAATGATAAAATGACGAAAAATGTCTGCATCCACAGAACAATTACTAATTTACTACTACATTTATCCTTCATTTAAGTTCCTATAATGTACATAAAGCTCTATGATTTGCTATTACACCAAGCAATTTCATTGCCGGTACAAAATGATAAAATGACGAAAAATGTCTGCATCCACAGAACAATTACTAATTTACTACTACATTTATCCTTCATTTAAGTTCCTATAATGTACATAAAGCTCTATGATTTGCTATTACACCAAGCAATTTCATTGCCGGTACAAAATGATAAAATGACGAAAAATGTCTGCATCCACAGAACAATTACTAATTTACTACTACATTTATCCTTCATTTAAGTTCCTATAATGTACATAAAGCTCTATGATTTGCTATTACACCAAGCAATTTCATTGCCGGTACAAAATGATAAAATGACGAAAAATGTCTGCATTTGCCAATTAAGAAAATAAATTTGAATACCGACCAAAATATTTTCAAATGCAGGGATTTATTTGAAAGAAGAAGGATAAAAAACAGAATTTGATGGTTGCATATATAGCCCAAATTACGGACCTCTCCACTTCAGAACTAAGAGGATTTATATAAGGGCATACATACCTGAACATAATTCAGGTGATTAAATATTAACTGTTGTCAGTTATTATTGTGTTTTGTCCATTTCTTAGGGTGATCTGTCCGAATTGAGTTCCAGATTTAAGCTGTTCCTTTGTTAGAAATAGTCTGGGGTTTGTTATGCATTTAAAGTTTAAAATTATTGAACTGCTAGACAAACAAAGTCCTTATTGTAATAGTGGAATTATAAATATACATTTCTAAACAGATAAAAACAGTGATTTAAAAAAAGTGAACATTTTGTTGTAATTTACAGCTAATACCTATTTTCACAAATTTAAGATTTCAAAAGTAAACCATACTTACCCAGTTCCAAACAGCTAAAAAGTAAAATGGATACCCATAGTACAAATCAAGAAAAATAATTAGATGTTAAAAAAATTAAACTAGTTTTATAGTTGTCCATGTCATCTAGTACTGCTCTGATTTTGCACGACTGACCCCATAGAATTTACTAAAATAAAATGTAAACTAAAATCAAGGATCACCAATTTCTACTTCCCTAAATCAAAGATGTAACATCAGCAATCTACTTGGCACGGAATGTAGAAAATACAATCAACAAAAAAAAAAACCAATATACACTTAAACAATATTGAAGCAAGATTCCCAAGAACAAAATAGACACAGGAATAAATCACCAGTTATGCATTATCAAGATACACATTGCATTCAATCAAGAAGAAGAAAAAATAAGCTTATTTTTCTTAACTAATCCATACCTCGTTCTCATGCCAAACAAAACCCGAAAACTGAAATACATTGGCCCTGCATTGAGCTACCTGAAACATTCGATGCCTCCAATAATTTATTCAGCCAAGATGACAAAATATTTGGCTAAGATTCAAATATCATATGACACTCAAATGTATGCCTGTATAAATCATGTTTCTTTGTTTAAAGTTAAAAAAAAAACAAAAAAGAAACAAAAAAACAAGAAAAAGCAAAAACAAAATGTCATGTTGTTATACCTTTGCTCTCCTTCCATAGAGGATCATATGTAATGCTTTCACAGTTTCTGCATTCTTCTTTTTGGATAGCTTGTCTGAGACTGAAAAATATATAGAAAAGGTCATAGAAGAAGCTTGAAACTAGATAAGCGAGATATGACCAAATAATAACCGCAAGGACAACTCTTGAATTTAGAAGGAGAACCATACAAACCAGGTTAATTTGCAAGATTAATAAGCTTCTGCAAAATCTTATAAGCAAAAATGCTTCTAAAATTTACAAATGTAAAAAAACTAACTGTAACTCTATAACAACTGAATTTGGAGAATAGAGCAAACGGACTTGAAATCTATTCATGCTACTTTGTCCTTTCAAAAGACCAGTACAGGAAAAAGTTCGCCCATAATTGATAGAAGGGAAGAAGACTTCTGAAAAACTATAGATTGGGGCTTTAACTGAACAATAAAATGATATTGTGAATACAATTCTATAATTTCAGAGCATAATTGGTAAATTTTCAACCAATACACAATAAGAAATGCCATCATTATATCTCATAAACCTATTCTGCTGAAGGTAAAAAGTCAACTAATTGATTTGTCATCAACCTTCAAGGTCATCCTCGCCCATATAACCAAATAACAGAAATACTTGCCTATGACAAGGTGTTCAAATGAGAAAACCAAGGAAGAACTAACCATTGGGTATATCTTTAAGAGCTGTGCCTTGACCCTGTATGGATAACAATTTTGAATATGGTTAAAAACATAATCAAGATCATGCATCAAAAGATACCAAACATTAGTGGTAAAAAAAAAAAGGTTAAAGTTAACACAACTGACTTTTCCAATGACAAATCCTTTATTGCGCTGTCTTTCAATGGATGCTACCAGCCTCTCTACGGATTTCCTTTCACGTACAGGGCGATCAATTGTTGGTGGCGCAGGACTACTTGGCTCCTTGGACTTCTTCTTCCCTTCACCTCTCTTTCTTTTTCTCACTTCTTTCCCCTCCTTTAACTCAGATGTATCCTCTTCTTTTCCAGCATCCTTATTCTTTGCAGGTCGACCCCTACCTCGTTTCTTTGGCATTATTTCATCCTTCACCTCGTCAGCTATCTCCTCATCCTTCACCTCGTCAGACACCTCCTCATCCTTCGCATCATCAGCCATCTCCTCATCCTTCACCTTATCAGCCGTCTCCTGATCGTCAACCTGATCAACCATCTCCTCATCCCTTCCAGTGTCCTTGTTAACTGGTTCTTTTGTATCTTCTACCTCACTTTTAGTCTTACTTTCATTTTTACTCACTTTATCATTCTCAATCTTTGTTTCACACTCTTCAGTTTTTTCAGTCTTCTTTTTTTTCTCGTCTTCTTTCTTGGCCTCCTGAACCTTCTCGTCAGCACCCGACTCTGATACTTCTCTATCGTCCTTTCCTACACCAACACCTTGTTCATTAGGCAAGGTTTCATCTTCCTTTGACTTCCATTCTTGATCACCCACCTTATCATCCTTGTCATTTTTGCTAGGTTTTCCCACATCATTTTTCCCCTCTTTAGATTCTCCTGTCCCTTTCTCTGGCAACTTATCTCCAGTGCCATCATCAGCATGATCTAGGTGTTCAGTTCCATTAGATGGAACAGTAGCACCTTCTTCGGTCACACTATCTTTCTTCACCATTATTCACGCTACTCTTCCACCAAATAATTTAGGGGATAATAAATTTCGAATGATATGCAAAAGTCCAGACAGTTACAACGGACATAAAAATTCTCCTTCCATCTGCATTAAAAAGAACACAGAGTTCAATATTACAACCCATTAATGCCACGACAAAAACTTATAAATTTAAAAAAAAAAAAAGCTTCAAGATCAACTACAACAAAAGTAATTTCAACTGGACTGGAAGCCAATAATTTTCCTCTCAATCATCTTTAACAGTCCAAAACGAAAAAGTGCAACCACATTGCACAACAAAATTATAGATCGAATGTCACTTAGATCAAACATTTCAACATACAACCAACCCCCGTGCGTTCAAGAGTTTAGGGATTATGGTTTACGTAAACCACGGTAAAACCCCACATATGAAGGCATGCCCAGACACCCACCCATACAAAGGAGCATACTCAACAAACAAATTTAACCACATCCAAAACACCCACCACAGCTCCAATGAACTACAGCAATCCACTCACTTACATCGCCGAACACAAACCATTCCAACACTCGCAAGATCACAACAGCCACACCCAGCACAAATTAAGCGCCGCGAAACAAGCAATCGCCCACCACGACCCCCCAAACCCTCAAACCTCTCTCACTCACGAGCCTCCAAAGCAAGCAAGCAAGCAGTACTAAAGACCTCTTAACAAAAAAAAAAACACTTCGAGGCCGAAAGGCTCCACAGAGAAACGAAAACAGCGAAGCGGAACAAGAATTCGGGAGCTCACCGTCCAATCGAAGCCCCAAGTTCAGAAGTAGGAGGTGGAGGAGGAGGGAAGGGAACGATGGGGACGAATTTGGTTTCCCTCCCACGCCATGGCTCTATAGACTTTTGGGAGGGGGAGAGAGCGGACTCGAAATTTCGATTTAACCGAATTGGAGACCGCCCGCGTGGTCTCGGCTCGATCCCGATCTTCTCGCGAGGATCGTGCGGTCAATGTTGGTTTCTGGGTGGGGATGGTGGCGCGGGATCGTTACACATGTCGTAGATTTTTGAATGTACGCGACATGGCAGACCAGGAGTGACCGAGGATGGTTCGCGCTGATGCGCTCCTCCCTCCCCATGGTACGGTTAGAAGCTACATCCAGCTTCCGGTTCAACTCGAATTAAGTGTTAAGTGTAATGACTTATAATCTTATATAGTTTTATGTAATTATTTATATAAAATCTAAAAAATAATAAATGTTAACTATGTTAGAATAGTGGTTTTACATAACTATATAAAGATTCTGTTTTTTTAAAAAAACTATTTCTTATATAATTAAATTGAAATTAACCTGTTTCAATTTTCATAATTAATTTTATCTAAAGTTATATAAAAGAAAAATATATTAAAAATGTTCGAATTTTTCATGTTCAACCCGATTTAGATTTGAATCCATCTAAACTTGGCAAGAGCTCAAAATAACAATTCGAGTTTAAATATTATTGAGCTCGACTTAACTTGTTTAAATAGCACCCCTGTTTCCCCACCACACCTAAGTGGTGGCAAGAATGGGGTTGCGGGTAAGTGTTCTTAGGGTTGAGCTTGCCCAACCTAGCTCGGGTTAAGCTTGGCTGACCTAGCTTGCTCAAATAGACTCGACCATTGAATGAAGAGATGATAGAAATCTATCAAACCCTTTTAGACTTTGGTGCTCGTTTTCTTTTTTAGCTTTCATCTTTTTCAGTTTTTTCTTATATTGCGGTTAATTTTAACCCATAATAGTTTTGCGATATGATTAACACTTACTTAGTTTATTATATTATTATGAATAATTGTAATTCCAAAAACTTTTTGATACAATTTTACCCAAAATTAGGAATTCTAAAAAAATAGTAAATTCTAATTTATTACTATATATTCATAATCATATTACTTAAACTATAATTTTTCACTTAATATTGTATAGTTAATTTAGGATATATATTCATTTAATTATTAAAATTATAGCAAAATTAAAATTCTTTAATTATTAATACCTAGATTATTATTTAGTTTCTATATAAAATTGGAATTATTTTAGTATCTATATACAACCACTATATTATAAAAACAAATGTTTGTTTACTAAATCTAAATAGATATTCATTATTTTTATTTTAAATAATAGAATAAAAATTAATTACACCCCTGTTTTTGTACAAAGTATCACTTACTTAGCTATTTTTTTTAAAAATGACTTGCCCACCCTTAGACTCTAATAATATTAATAAGTAGCTAAATATTGATGATGTAAACAAAATTGGGCTAGATTTCAACATGATGATGTGGCAAACTCGATGTATTATCAAGCACGAATATTTTGATATCATTTTACTAACATATTAGTGTATTAATCTGATCAAAACATGTGGACCATAGAATTATTATTAAATGGTCAAATATTAATCATATTATCATAGCTAGATCAAATATTAACTTAACGACGCACATCATCAAGGGTGTAAGTGATTTTTACATTAATAAAACGATTGTTAAAGTATATTGTTGTTGATAAGGTGTTCACATCATCAGTTAAAATGTAATCAAACTATAGCCACATCATCAATATTTTATCACATACTAGCAATGTTAGAGTCAATATATTTCGATTTAATAAGTACATTAATGAGCCAAGAAAATATAATATAATTTTGGTTATGTCATCAATGTAATTGTTAGAATTTAGGGGGTGTAAGTGATCGCTTTTTAATAGCAAAGAAATGTAAGTGATACTCTGTGCAAAAGCAGGGGGCATAACAATTAGTTTTATATTAAATCTATCAAACTTGAAGAAATAGTTAAGAACTAAATTACCATGTAATTATGTTCCATGCCTTTTTTTTGTAATCTGTTATTGTTTTTATGCTACATATTTATGTAATATATATAATGACTGATCTTGCTCTAATATATATCAGACTTGCTTTGTACTCAACTTTCTTACATACTTAGGTTTTGCCTTGTGCTTCCCATTGAGCTTGACTCTCAGTCTCACTAATTGCCCAAAGAGGTGGGCTCTTGCTAAGGTGAGCTACACGTAAGTCTAATATTAAAATTTCAAGTTACGTTGATGTGAGGGTCGACAAATCAGACTTTACAAAACGATGTGAAGACATGGGTCGGATTTTGCATTTTTTTCATTTTAGGATACGTTTGGAACTTGGGATAGTGAAAAAACCAAAGAAAACGGGTGTGAGAAAGAGAACAGGAAAAAAAATACTATTTTTAACCTTTTTTTCTCTCATGTATTTGGTATGAAATAAAAAAAATTATGCAAAAATAATTCATATTTTCCCTTATTTTCTTACATCAAGCAAAATAATTATGAAGAAATTTTCCTTTATTGCATAAAACAATTTTATTTTTTCACGCTTTTGTACAAATTAAATAAGTAAAGAGTGAAAATTTTTCTACTGCATTTCTCTTCCAAAGGACTCCCATTTTTTATATCACTATTTTGAAGAAAAAATTGATAAATTTTGTATTCAAATCATGATAAATTACATAGACTCCGGTTGCATAACTTTAAACGATTATTTTAGTATAATAATTAATGTAAATGTTTGTGGCATAAAATAATATTTGGTAAATTGTTGGATATAATTAATAAAGCTAGAGCCTTTGTGGAGAAAAAAATTGAGAAATGTTAGGGAAAAAGAAGTAACCCCACCTTACATATACTCTCATTAATAAAAAGGGAACTTAATCCTACCTCCGATTAAAAATAAGATATTTAAATAATTAAAATATATAAAAAATAATTAATAATAAATCAAATTATTATATTTTATATTTTTATTAAAATTCATCTTTAAATTCAATATTATTATCCATCAAATCATTATTAAATAAGAATTTATTTATAAAGTTAAATTTGTACAATATAAGTCGTACCACATCTTGCCTAACAATTTATAAAATTGCATGGTTGTGATCACGGGTTGAGCTCTCCCCCTCTCCTCGGCCACCCCTCCTTCCTCGCCGCCTCCATCCACCCTTACTTATCGTTTTACTCTATATGTTACAGCATTGCCTTTGTCGGGCCGTAGAAAAGCCTCGGTAGCTACTTTTTAGTTTTCCTCGGTTTCCTTCCTCTTGAAATATAAACTTGTTTTAAACTCAAGTTTATATAAAACTCAATTCAAAACAATGAAGCTTAATTCAAAGAAGCTTCTAATGTTTTACACATGACAAATTACAAGTCAATGTTAGGTATATGTTAGGTGTAGTTTTTGTTGAATGTAAAAGTCAATGTTATGTATGTGTTAGGTATGTTTTTGTGGTTTGTATTGATCTTGAGTTAGTATAAATAACCCCTCTCATTGTGTGTTATAAACAAGGAAGAATAAGAGAGAAAGCAAGAAACAAAGTTTCTACAATGTAAGAATTCAGAATTGAGTGTGGAGAGGTTGTTTGGAGAAGAAAAGGAGAGTTTGTGTTTTTGTATTTGATAAAGAGTATTTTCTTATCAACAAAGTTGTTGTTTTGTATTTGATAAGAGTATTTTCTTGTCAACACTTCCCTCACCCACCACCTCTTCTACGTCTCTATCAGCTAATTCCTTTGCTGCATTAATGAGTTCAAGTACCACTGGTGTTTCCACAAGCTTACCTTTGCCTGCCCACTGAGCAGCTCTGGAAACTCAAGATGAGGGACGGCGCTACCAGTGGGAAGTAGGAGGAGCTCGAAATCTGATGCTAGAGCGTAAATCTGATTTACACTGTTAAAAGGAGTTTACAGCATAAATAATATTTCACTATGAATTAGTTTGCACTTGTTATTGAGTTAGAGATATGAATTTACAAGATATCAATTTAACATATTAGTGAATTTAGTTGCAATTCGACGTGAGTGTAATTTACATATACATAATTAAATTTAATTATTGCATCCAAGTTCATATATCAATATTATTTACTTATTAAACTAATAAATTGATAATATCATCATACAAATCATGATAAAAAAATATCCAACAAACTTTTGAGTTTGACATTATAAAGTACAAAATAAAAAAATACAACTCTCAACATGTTTATCACAAGCATCAAACATAAAGAGTTCACATATTCAATTATCGATTGTTCAACGCCAACCAAGCATTTTGAAGGCATTCGTAGGAGACCAGCTTGGTTGACATGTAATTCTCTCTGTAAACCGCGCATGGGCAAAAAAAGTACCATCACCAAACGCATAAACGCAAGGCTGGCAATAACAATTGAATATCGAGTTTACCATCTTAAGGATCAACTTTTGCTTTTTTTTAAAGACAATCTACTATCACTTGACAAAGAAAAATGAGGTTGCAAGTGATAAACTGCAACAGTGGTAACACATCTACACAAAACTTTCAAAATACTAAATAGGAATCCATAGCTTAAAGTAGCTGATATCATGCAAAATAAACAAATGGCTCATATAGGGCTCTTGCATGAGCTGGGGCAAAGTTACTATCATCTTCTCAGTATTCATAAAGCGAAATATGAACTTCCGAAGTGGCCTTGCGTAAGAGCAGCAAACTTTCAAGAACTGAGCTTACAGGAGCCACATGCCGGTTACCATCTAAATTATCTCTTGTGATGCCCACATGTTATAGTGAAGTTTTCGAATACTCTAATTTGGGTCGTTTACTATCTAAATCATCTCCCTTCACCACATGCCGAGGGCCGGTTACCATCTAAATTATCTCCCTTCACCACATGCCGAGGCCTACATATTATAGTGAACTTTTAGAAGATTCTAATTCGGACCGGCCGATATAATGTGAGGTAAATCGAGACAACTCTGATACCATTGTTTGGCCCAATATGCCCCCAAAAGGACTTATAATAGGTTCATGAGCCTATGTAAATCCAAAAGCTAACTTAAAGAATAAAGTTTTTCAATTAGCCTATATACAAGTTACCAATTGTCTCCAAACATGATGTAGGATAAACCCAACAAACCATTCCAACCAGCTCTCCTCTGGATGCCCCTGATGAGAACTCATTTCTAAGGTCAATCAGAATAGGATGAAGACAGAGAGTGTGTAACAGATAGTTCCATCTCTGGCACACAGCTGCTGCTCTCGCCATAGATTTGATGGGCAGCATGGAGAGGATGACGGGAAGGACTTCATCTTGGAGTTGGAGCTGGCCAGTTTTGGCCTTGGCCACAACCATTGCTCTTCTATGCTGTGCCTTTACAAAAATACAGACAGAACTGGTAGTATAATAGCTGCATAATATATTGCCGTGCCAAGCAACTTTTTACAAAAGTTGGGAGGCTGGCATATATCAAAGAAATTGCGTGAGTCAATATATTAAGCATGAAAAAAATGCTCTAAGAATGATGCAAAATGAGCATGGACTAGTTTCCAAAACAATGCCACATGAATCATTAAATAGTTCTATTTCCTAAGGTCTTGGGCTTGTAGGCGAAATGGTTAAATCATGCATTAAAAAAGATGAGAGCCAGAAAAAAGGTTGTAATTCTGCCAGAGGTTCATGCTCTATTGAGTAATAATTTGCCCGACGCTATTTATTGTGTGCCTCATAGATAATTACCCATGTTTGTTCACGAGCTTAGCCTTTAAATCTTGCCAGCTTTTGGGGGAGATTGCTCAAGCAAATACTAGTTATCTAAGCAACTCGCTGTTCTATAAGTTTGAGCTGGTACAGTAGCTCAGCTCAGTGATTTAATGATCTAAGTTAACGCACAGTTTAGAAGCACGGCCGAGAATCAAAGAACGTTTCGGCACAAGCATGATCAAATCAAACCATCATTTGATAAAAATGAATTAGGTCAGAAAAACGGAGAGAGCCCAGCAAACCAACAACTAACAAGCACGTCCTCTCCCATAAATATTGAAGAAAATCAATGAACTATAAAGCATACGCCCATTCTTAGCGCACAAAGACACATGCTGCTCGAAAGCCCACAACAAATTCAAGAGAGCAGCCAAGTTTACTGCAGAATAAGCATGCAGATTGAAACCCACAACAGATTTAATTAAGCATGCAACTTCATAGCTGAAGACTTCATCGAACAACAGTAGACAGTATGTGTCGGTTTCAACCGAAGCCGGCAAAGAGATGGATACGAGGGAGCCCGATTTGTCAGTTGAAAAGAATTGGACAATCGGACAACGCCCTTAGCCCTTTCGGGCATCAATTTCTCACAAAAAAATATATAGTTTTTTTCCGTGACAAACTACTTTTTTTTTAACTTCCAAACAATTTTTTTCCTGTTAAATTATACATTCTAACCATTTCCATATAGTGTCTTTGAATTAGATTTTTTAACTGTAAATGTAACAGAAAATTGGACAAAAATGTTAGTAAAAGTAGCTAAAAAATATAAATTGTATTCAGGAAAAAAATATACGTTCAATATTATTAAAAGTGTGAAATGTGTTTATTAACATTTTGCGATTTAATTTAAAAAATAATACTGAATCGTAAAACTGTGATAATAAATTATTAAAATGCGAAAATTTTAAATTTCAAATAAATCTTCATCTTTTATAAATATCTGATCAAACAAAAAAAAGAATTACTAATTCATTATTATTTATCTAATGTGATTTATTAAGTGTTTTCAATAAAAAAAAAGAAACAAAATTTTATGTTTCTTGTTATTTTATTAGAGATTAAGTTATTTGCTTAGACATTTATTTTTATATAAATCTATATAATTTGACTATGAACCAAAAATAATAATCTTAAGGGTCAAATCCCCTTAAGTAGGTATATTATGAAATTTCAAAATTAATCTCATATCCAATATTTATTTGGGTAAAATTTATTATATTGAGAGACATGCACCAATGGATTTTAATTTAGGTTTAGCCAATTTAAAAGGGTGATTTACGCCTGCTTCGATTTGGTTGTTACAATCAAATCAAAGCAAAGAAAAAGAGCTTATGTTCTCTAATCTCAGAACCTTAGCTTGAATCGAGATGTCTGTACAATTAGAACAACAGCGGTGAGAGTAGTCCCATATAATGTGTAAATATATATATATATATATATATATATATATATATATTTGAAAATTTTCAATGTCTAAGACAAGCTTTATATCAAATTTTCTAAACTTGTAGTCTAACCCAAAATAGAAAAAATAAATAAATGAAGCAAATGTATAACAAATGACACAACATTATATGAAAAATTCCAATGTTGAAGACAAACTTAATATTAAATTTTCTAAACTCGTAATCTGATCCAAAATAGAAAAAATAAATAAAAGAAGCAAATGTGTAACAAATGACCTAACAACTAAGCTAGAATAGTAACGTACTGTAATTTATAACCGGCTGATCAATTTAAATTAAAAAAAATCTTTATAATTAATTTGATAGTTATAAAAAAATACTAAAGGTATTAATGAAACTGTGATTTTACATTGTTAAAAATATTATTTTAATATACATTGTCGTGAATGAGATTACATATGTTGGTGAGTTTAAAGTTATAAATCTAATGTAAATCTCTTTTTTATCTTTTATTTTTTAGGTTTATAAGTTAGTGGCTTAGATTAATGGAGGTGTACAATTTAATTAACGGTTTTGTAGTATTTTTTTGGCTGAATCGCGAATCGAATGAAAATTGTGTGAATATAATTTACACTTAACTCACTAATAATTCATTAATATGAATTTACAACTCCGACTCACCGTGCAAATAAGACTGCCGGCTTCTTTAAACCCTCCGGTGCAACTTTTTAAGGTCCCGTTCAGACAATACGTCTGCGAGTATGCATAGTGGGAGCTCCGAACGTGGAACCTTCCCCCGGCTGCTCCTTCTCTCTCCGCTCGACCAAATCTATCTGCCTGCTTGCATAGTCGTTTATGTCGCCGAGGTGTTTCAAACTCTTACTTCAATCTGTTTATACCAATGGAAAGTTCATTTTTAGGCTCATTCGTGTACATTTGTTGCATCTATCCAGGCCCTCGTCACTTGTGTACTGTTGTAAATTATAACGTGTGACGATATATTTTTTTTATCAAAGAGCAGAAGAATGCAGGATTGTGTATGTATATGTAGAAGAAGAGACCTTATAATAATGCCCTTGGTTCATAATTTTACAAAGAATCATGCTAAACCGATGTTTATCATGTTTCGTTCTCCACCCACATAATGAAATAAGGATATGCATTATTTATGATTCAAAAAATTTGAATTAATTAGTTATACAAAGACGTGGGTAGTGAACGCTCGTAGAGGCCGTCGGTATAATATTTTTCTTTTTCAAAACTCAAGTACCCTCGTACACAATCACAACAAAACCAACTTTTTTTTTCTTTTTGTTATTACTTAATATCTTTCAAAAGAATGCTGGTTATGCTTTATATTCGGATGAAGGATTGATGTATGTGTGTATCTTCTGGAGTAGACGAATGGTTGGGTGTCTATTATATGTAGGACATAATTGTGTGTTTGCGTGGAAAAGAAGAATGGTTGCATGTTTGTCTATTGCTTTGAAAGAAATTAAATTGTGGGAAAGATGTAATGTTGCCTGTTAAAATTTAAAGTGTTGTACATATACACATTCAGTCAAACTAGCATGAATTATTCAAAAACTAATTTAATGAAACATTTTTCCCCCTTCAAAGTGACTTTGTGAAACAATTGTACTTAGTGGTAAAATTTTGCTAAAGGGCAGTTAGTTCTTTGCAAATTACTTAAAATTTTCTTACAAATGCCACTTTATGTGAAATTCAATAAAAGTGGAGTCAAAAGCGCATATGAAAAGTAGGAAATTAAATAATCAAAATACAAATAACTAAAAAAAATCAAATAATTATACTACCCATCATTCAATCAAAGTTTATCTTTGATATCAAATTCTACGAGGATTAGAGTCTATGTCTAACATTAGCAGCATATGGTATAACATCTTGCCTAGTTAATTTGTAAGACAAAAAAAAAAAAATCTACATATAGAGAAGGATTACTCTTTTAACTAAAGCTCAAAGTCAACCTAATTTATTGATCATATAGTTTATCCCTTTTATTGCTCAAATATACTTCTAAATCTAATATATTGTGTAATTCTCCCCTCAAATACAAAAATAAATAATTACAAAATGACCTCAAAGGTTAGTTCTTCAATTTTTATCAATATCATAATGGGCAGATAATATATCAACCATGAAGGAATGGTTCAAATACACCATAGGAATTTCTTAGATTTCAATATAATTTCCTCTTTAATGTAAAGCTCATAATCTCTTGCTCCAACCACATACAACAAAACAAACACCCACAAAATTATACATATCTAATTTGATCAAGTTACAAGATATGTCTAAATTATTATACAATTAGCAATATCATTTTAGCCAAGATATTTCTCTCAGGATAAAGTTCACAGGAAGAAAAGGAATCCAATATGCTCCATACCATTTTTCTTTTACAAAAGATGAGAGTAAATGGTGAAGAATTCTTTCAAATATTCAACCTTGCATAGAACAAGTACTTTAACATTTATTTTGCATAGAATATATGCACATGCCAAGTTACTGTGTGTGCAGAGAAGTGGCAGTTTAATTTTAGCTTCTGAAGGATTCTACAAAAGTAAAGAAAAAGGTGGACCACGAGGTGAAAACAAACTCCCTTAAAAGCAGCGATATCCTACCTCTACTAGAGAGCAAGGTAAACGCTACAAGTTCTTTAATTATGAACTGTACAAGACTTTAGAACTCCACAGTTCTTGAGATTTCACTAATCCTGATATTGGGTTTCTTAATCTGGTTTTGAGCAAAAAGGAAAGTAACCCAAAAGATTTTAAAAAAACACTAAAAAAATGTTTTATTACAGGAACAATCACAAAGAAAGAAAATTATAGAAGGATCTTTATTAACCTTTTATTTCCAATGGTGAGCATTTGATGGACCCTAAAGAAATGTCAATCTCAATGAGATTATCATCCTCATTAATCTCATAGAAGAGCTCCATTAGACCATGCTGGCTCAGCACAGATTCTGGCAAAAAGTCCAGCAAGTTGATGCCCAAAAGTGACTCTGAATTGCTCATGGAGTGCCCATCTGTTAGGGCAATCTCTATGAGGCTTTCTTCATCTGAAATTGATCCATCAGAGCTTTGAATGCTATCATCCACATTGTAGTACTGTAGAGGCCAGTCCTCATTTGCAGAATCATTGCTGCTGTAAAAGTTATCAGCACACTCTCGTTTGGATATTGAAAGCTTTTCCTTTGAGACAATCATCTTGTTCTCATCTTGAGCTGGGTTTTTTTCCTTTTTGCTATTGAAGAGAATACTCTCTTTGGTAGAAATACCATGAAAAACAATTTTCCTCTTTGTGAAGTGGAAGAAAACTGCTAGAATGGACACAATCAAGACTGAGAAAAAGAGAAGTGTTGAGGAGGGGAGAAAGCTTGGGCATGGTGAGACAATGGACAGAAAAACTGTCAAGGAAAAGATTAAGTGCTTCAAGAGAGATGGAGAGCATGAATTCTGGTGCTTGCATTTTGTCTTCATGGTGATGAAAGATGGGAACTGTGCTAGCAGTTTCAATGTAGCTTAGAAGTACTCTTTAGGCTTCACCTTAGATTATGGGTGCTCAAAATGAAGGTTGAGACATGGAATAGGAACAGCGAGGAGATTTCTTACCTCAGAAAAAGGTGAAAATGAATGAGGCATCAAATGTGAGCACAGAAATACAGTAAGATGAGTAACATAAATGGGTTTTTAGCTGTATTTCTAAGACATGGAAAAAGTACAAAATTTGATATACCAACATGCATATAGAGAAGGAAGAAGAAAGGAAGTCATTTGGGTCACAAGTAAGGTTATTTGTTAAGACTATGGAATTTAAACATAAACACAAACACCTGCAGAGGAGGAAGAGGAAGAGGGAAAGGCAAAAAAAGGAGATGTGAAAGGCAAACACGACTTTATTTTAATTGAAACTACACTGAAATTTCCAGGCCATTTCACTGAGCACACTTCCCTTTGCACCTCAAAAACAGGGGTCTTTGTTTTCTCTAAACACAAATCAGATGATTATTTTAAATTTTTTTCCTCTGACTGCAACCTGTTCTTACTTGAAAGAACCAAATCCCTTGATTTTAACCTACAAAACTTTGGAAAAGTGGGGAAGCCATGTGCAACTATCTGAGGTTACCACATGGCACCTTCCTCCCAGTTATTTTCATAAACAGCCCATTAACAGCAAGTTTTAGCATAGATAAAAAAATATTCGTTCCACTGTTTAATTACTATGCATATCTCATCCTTGCAACTGCACTGTTAACACATCCAAAAGAAATGAAAAAGAAATGGATCACCTCATCATCACAATTTAGCTGGTTCATCTGCAACTTGCATGGAGAAGCAGCTGGTGGCAATCTGATCTTCCAACTGCATATATCTGTGGAGATTTCTGGATACACATAAAACCAGGAGTAGTCATATTTTACTGGCACATGTTTAACGCAAGAGTCTGCTCCATCACCTGCAATTTTAGTGGATACCCATTACTCCCAGCTGGTAATTCTGCATGTTTTTTTTACTATGTCAGTAGCAGATTTGAATTTTGACCACCTAAAGGCTCGGGAAAGCGAGAGAGGGCCCTAAATTTTTAATATTCACGGAGCAGGACATGTTGACAAATGACAATAGCGGGTGTTAAGCCAGACTAAATCAGGGTATTAGTAGCTATTGTGCTTTGAGCCTTTGACATACTAATGAAAAGGTGCAACACAGGTTTATGTATAGAGAAACAATTTAGCACCACTAAAATTTTTACCATTTTTCTATATTTTATTTTATGTTTACTTAGTCTAATACAATTATGAATTTTCATATAAGTATAAACCGGTGCACGTAGCATCGCTCTGTGTTTATATCCTGCGAGGTTATTTTTGAGAAACTCGGACCTTTGTCTACGAAGGGAGAGGCTTGGATCTCACTAATTAGCATCTAATGCAGGACTATTATAATCTGCACCTTAATAGGAATTTTACTTTTAAAATTCACTAACTACTTAGTATTAGATGGAGGACTATCTGCTGTAAATGTAATGAGTCCAAATCATCCTTTTAGAATAAACAATCAAATTCGAAAAACTACGAGCACATCTTTATTCACATATTAGACTTTTCTTGATCAATTAAGTATTAAATGTAAGAATAATTTTGATAAACTTAGACATGACCAAGGACTTCAGCGTTAGTGAAGACAACCCGGGAAAGAAGACATGAGGGGGTGAAGAAGAGTAGTGTTAAAATTAATTTCAACAAGACAAGCACACCATGGCACAAAGACTTTTGGCATAGTAATGTGGTGCCGTTGCACTTGTACACGTAAATAAAAAAGATGTAGACTCATATACGATTTATATTATAGAGAAATTTTAATTTTATAAATAAACTCTCATTGAATAATAAGATATATTATAATAATCTATTCTAATTAGCTTTATCCTTAAAGATAAATCCTAATTGAATAAGAAAATATATTATAATAATTTTATTTATTTATTTTGTTAGCATTTTGATTAGCCAAATCTCTTGCTTTTAATCAAAGGTTAATATTGAATTCTCTTTTTATTAATAAAAGTAGATATGAGCCCAAATAAAAATAAAATAGTTTGGTGGGGCCCGACGTATGGTCTTTTAAATGCTTGTTTTTTTTGTCCTGTTTATATATGAGATTGTATTTCTTCTAATTTTGAAGGTGAGCAACAACTTAGAGGGATAATTTTTATGAAACCCTTGTTTTAGTGATGGTTTGAAGGTGCATCTCCATTATCTTGGAAAACTTCGATTGGGTCTAAGAAGAGTTAGGCAAAGCTAAACCTTAATTAAATATGTGTGCATTCCCTTTTGACGCTTTTCTTTCCTCGTTGTTTCACTGAGGAAGCTCTTACACCTTCACCGTCTTTTCTCTTCTCCGTTGCCTCATACCCCTCCATCCTTTCTTCTCCTTTGTAACCGGTGCCAAAGTGAGGCCGGTGTCGGTGAAAGTCTCTGAATTGGTAATTATGAACTAAACATAGTGCAAAGGAGCGCTAATCGAGCTGCCCAATCGAGTTCATCTATTTTCACACTATACTTATTTATTTTAAATTCGAAACTATTTTCAAACTAGACTTATTTCAAATTCGAATTGAATTCTTAAGTTTAAGAAAAGTCTGAGTTCAAGTTGAGTATGGAAAAGTTAAAGCATTATTCATATTTATTTTTTTTTTGTATAACTTGAGATTAAATTAATTATAAATTTTAAATAGTTCAACTTCGATTCAAAATATTCCAAATAGGTTGTTCGAGAAAAAACCATTATATTATTATGTAAAATCATTATTACAATGTAATTATATTTATTTTTTTTACATTTAATTTGAATGGCTATATAAAAAATATGTAGACTATTGTATTTAATATAAATTATTGAGTTTTGAGTTGAGTCGAGCCAAATCCTCATACCTATGCTCGCTTGATTTGAGTTGAACTTTGACTTGAACAAAATCGAGGTGAATACTTAGCTAATTTGAGTGCAATCAAACAATTAGCATCATTAGGTGCAATTGTGATAAAATCCATGTAGTAATGTATAAAGGGCACATAAGTGTTTGTTTTTTTACCAATGTTTAAAATTTAACCTAAAAAGCCTATCCACTGATATTTTCCATCACTGAAAGGGCGTTTAACCATAATCTACTTTAGATAAAAATAATGGCGATTTATCTTTTTTCTTGTGTTTCTAATAAATATTTTTTTGTTGTGATAAAATTCTAAGGGGACGATATGGTAGAAGTCTTGGTTACATCTTATTATAAAATTTTGAGATCCTTGAATCAGTCTTGCATCTAATACTTGTTGGGTCAAAATTCAATACATGATTAGTGGGAGTGTATCTATAAATTTTCAACTTGAATTAACGATTTTAAAATGATTATTTGGACCATTAATTTGTACAAAAAATAAACATTACAAATGCTGTCAAAATTATCCTAGGCCTTATATTGGAATTTCCTAGGGTAAAGTGAAATGGATATCTTTAAATTAGTCTCTTTTTAATACCTATTAGGTAAGATCTGGTATAGTAATGGAGATGTATTTATAAATCTTCAATTTGGATTAAACATTTAATGATAAATTAGGCCCTATTAGTTTATATTTGAGTTAGACCATTACAAAATTCTCTAAAATAGATAACTTTTTAGTGGAAAATCAATATTTTAACCATGATTAATTATCATTTATAAATCTCAATATAGATTGGACATTTCTTTCATAGTAACCAAATGAAATCTTAAATTACACCTATTTTCCAAGCATGGTAATTCAACCGCGGCAAGCTGCATATTTTGTGTCATGCTGAAAATTATATAAAACCACCAATGGGGTAGATTTAATTTACTTATTTTACAATGTTCTAAGTAAATAAGATTATAGATGAAAGAAGATACAAGGAAAAGGTAGGCCAACTTTTAGGAGGACAACCATGTCTATGATCTGCTTCACTTGATCCAGACCATGCCTTGATTTAAAACATGGGTTTCGAGAGGGGAGACAGCCATCTAGGGAACTGGTGCACACGTTGTCAAGCAGCTGTATCTAAACCCGAAATGGTTGGAGGGGACCAGAGACTGAGCACGTTGGAGAATGTTTTTCATGGACAAGGTTTCAAGCTTTGATTTTTATTGAAGCAAGATATCAGCTGCCCAAGATTTAGTGGTCATTATATTGAATGTTTAGACTTTGGGAGATGGATCAGTGAGGCGGCCTTCTTTGAGTTGCTTGACATTGTATATATCATGAATGAAGTTATAAAAGAATTTAAATAAAGAAATAATTTTGCCCTGGATCATTTAAAAACCGAAGAAGTTGGTTTTGCTCTATATATCAAGTTTAGCATTTGGAGTTTTGAATGTATGGCTTGTTTGATAGAGCGTTTTTAGTGAACGGTTGAGTCATTAAAACGAAAGGGAGCAGGGTTGACACCAAATGAGTATGTGGAGCAAATCGATTAACTCATAATATGGTTAGAGACCATAATTTACAAATGTTCAATAGAAAATTTCTCAAAAATTATTTTTTCGTCCAATATTTACCGGTATTAATTCTAATATATAAGTGGCGGTGTGTCTATTTTAAATTTTAATTAACTATTTTTTAAGAGATAATTAGATCCATCAAATTTTATTTTTGGCAGATCATTGTCAAAAGCTGACTATGGTTCATAATGAATTAGATGGTAGGTTGTACAAGGCAAAAGCTAGACCCACTGGCTTTTAAAAGTAATTTTGGGAACAATATTTACTAAAATTGAGTGGAATGTGAAATCTCCTGACAATTAGTCTTACATCGAATACTTATTAATTTAAAATCTAATATATTATTGAAAGTATGCTAATAAATCTTCAACTTCGGTAACCATAGTTTTAAAAATGACTAAGCCAATGGTTAAATTATGCTTGATTTGGGTCGTTAATTTAATTTTTTTTTAAAACATAACATGATTATGAAGAAGGATGTTTTAGCAAGGGTCCCGGATTCTTGCAACGATTGCTTAGCTGTTAGCGGTGACAAACTATTTCTTCTTGCAAAAAATGCAAGGATCCATGAGACCCGATAAAACATTTAGTACACTAGGCTTTGGGATGATGGTGATTCCATCAACAATTTAACACAAACGTGCACGCGCGCATGCACACACACTTGATACAAATCAATAAATTTAATTTGGTTATTGTAAATGGTACGTTATTCATATTTTATTTGAATGACTGGGATGATCAGAGATAAATATATGAGGAAAACTTTTGATGGTAAATATGTTGTTCTTGCTTGAAAGATTAGACACTTTAATTAACGCTGAGCCAGGCTAAAATTATTGTCTATTAGGTTGCTTTCGAATTGTTTTTTGTATTGATAATATAAATATTAATATTTTCATTTTACAAAATTTAGCAAGTGCAAGTTATAGCATTACTCAAAATAGAAAAACTATGATTTCAAAAAAAAAAAGGAAGAGGAAAACCTATCCATTTATTTAAGATGGACAAGCTTATATCATCTAAGGACTAACCTGCACAATCACTTTTTTCTATATATACAAGTTTTTCAACTTGCGATAGAACAAAACTCTACATTTCACTAGTGGAAACCGAGTATTTTATCACCGAAATTTTTTTCATTGAATTTTTTAGTCACAAATTTGCCACACTTTTGTCACTTAGATATAGTGACAAAATATTTGTCATCGATTAATTACTAAATTAAGGTAACACAAAAAACTGTCACCATTTTGTCACCAAAAATTCAACGACTAAATACTTGTTGCTGATTTGTCACCATTTTTCGATAATAAAAATATATGTCACCGAAATTTCGCTACTGAAATATTGAGGATATCATTTTTAATAATTTGTTACAAATTTGATACCAAAAGTTTCAATGACAAATTAATTTATCAACTTTTTTGACACTGTTTTAAGATTGTTTTTCAATGTAAAAAATAAATACCACCAAAATTTTGCTACCAAAAATTTAGTGACATCGTTCTTAGTAATTTGTCACTGAATATTTCGTTGTCAAAATTATTTGACACCATTTGTCATTATTTTTTGGTCCCAAAATTTAAAATCTTTTAAAACAATTGAGACCAATAATAGGCTCACTTTTTAAACACGTGGGCCCTTGCCGCCACTGCCGGCTCTCACAGCTCCCACCTTTGTCTCGCCGCCTCTGCGACTGTCTTGCCACTTCAATTCCTCTCGTCACTCCTCACCTTGTGGCTGGCAGCCCAACTCCCCTTTCCGCCACCTTTCTGCCTCATCGGTGACAGCAGCAGGCCACGCCGACACTCCCCACCACCGCACCTCTTGTTGCCCCGCACTACCACCGCCTCTTCTGGCCTCCTAAGACCCCGCCCTACTGCTCAAATAATTTAATTTTTATTTATTTTTTTAAAATTGTCACCAAAATGTTTGACAACAAATTTCGGTGACAATCAGCTACTGTTTTGTCACTAAAATTTAGTGAGAATTTACCACTAAATTTGTCACCAAGATGTTTCGGTGACAATTTGACAACATTATGCCAGTCATTGAAATTTTCGGTGATTTTTATCGCCAAGTTTTAGCCTTTGCCACTGAAAATTTTAGTCTTTCGATGACAAATGGCCAATTTTCCGCTGGTGTTTGGAGCAAATTAGTAATTATTGAGAATCTGGTTGGACTTCATACATCAATGGAAACTTTAAATCCAAGTTTCTCTATACTTGGGCCAACACAAGTTTAGACGAAGCTACAAGTTAAATGAAACCCAAAGTAAGTCATCAACCAGGCCTGACCATGGAATTCCTTTCTTTAGATCACCTACAACATTGACCATGGTCTTCAACAAGTAGTTCACCTACTGCGGCCATGTCCATGTCTATATATGCAGCTCATTTCTGATCAACTAAATCAAGCGCCCCTGACTCAGCAATTTTCTTGGGTATTCTGCTTCTCACAAATTCTCTCTAGGCAAACCAAACTAAGATATTCTGATCATGATGGGCAATAGTATCAATGGAAGCTCCTTCATCTTTTTCTTCCTCTGCATAACCTTTCTCAACTCCTCTTTTGTACCATGCATGGGGAAGGTTTTTGACCTGAACCCAATGATAGCAATGATGTCGCAGGAAGAGCTAGCAAAAGCTGCTGGATATGGAGAGGAAAAGCTCTCATCGGTTTTGGTCACTGGAACGCTTCTGTGTGACTCTCACACCCATGGCCGGCACCATAGAGCTGGCGCAGCTCACATCTCTGCAATTGCAGGTCTGCTTTCCTTATTATGATATTTTCCATGTCGTATTGAATCATTCATTCAGAGTTGAGTTTTACGTTGAGGGAGCACTTCATGATCATAGAATGGGGTTTATGTTAAGAATATTCATATCTATGCGTTTGCAGCTTTCCAGTTCTCGAGATGTAATTTAAGATCGTTTTGATGAGGCTATATACATATACGACATATATATAAGAACAAGAGACTTAAGGTCTAGTGGATTATCGAGCAGTGCATACTTTCTTGTCAACATGCATACTTTCATGTACATAATATTGATTTGATCTTGCGATCGAACCAATATAATTACCCGCTTTCCAGTACTACAACTGCAAATTGATGTACCTGTCTAGTATATATATATCTATATATATCTATCTATATATATATATATATATATATATATATATATAGGTTAGATATCGATTTTCTAGTGAATTAATTCAAGATCTCTTAATTAAACACTAGTGAAAAAAGAGACTTTTGTCACAAAAATTCTATAGGACAAATTTGCCATCTTTTTGTCCCCAAAAAATTATTAAATTGGCACCGAACATAAGTAGCTGTCTGTCACTGTAAATTTCCGTGGCAAATTCATTGATAAACATCCTTTTGTCACCGAATTTAAACCTTTAATTACCGAACTTTCTGTGAGAGAACCCTTTTCCCATTAGTGCTCTATAATTATATGTATCATATAGTGCTTGCATGGATCATTTCCTATTTATTGCATGCCTAATTTTTTTAACACTGGATAAAGTTTGAATAACTGCAAGCATGGTATTTTTTTGGGAAATATTTTTTAGGAGCCCCTTTCAGAATTCATATGAGCCCCCTTGTGAGTCCCGAAAAAGGAGGAATGATTTATTTGGATTCTCTCACCTCTCTAGATCTCTGTCTTCTCTCTAATAAAATGGAAAGATAACGTGGTATTATTTGGGGGCTTTAAAGGAGCTCGTAAAAAATGTTCTTATTTTTATCATCATGCGCTATATACAGCAAGCAAACATATGATCAGTATACTCAGAAAATTTATCCTTCGCACCATGCAAATACCTTCACCCTTGAATTAGTTTCACGAATATGCTTATTTAAACAAGGCGTATATATTAATTCTGCATATAATTTATACAGCGCATTAATTAATAACCTATAGTTTGAGATATTGAATAAACGTATGTATACGTGCAGGTGCAGCAGTGGGTGTTACATGCAAAAATATCGGTAGGAAACGGAGCAATATAAGCTGGGCAAGAGGAAAAACAGACAAATATGGGGATTTTATCATCGATCTTCCTTCTCATCTCCATGCAGTGCCAAAACTCCATAAGTCATGCAAAATTAGGGTTCTTAGCCTGCCGAAGAACTCGCCTTGCCACCGAACTCTCCATGGAAGATCAAGACCGATAGAATTGTCGTCTGTCGGAAATGGAATTCGTACTTACACCACCGGAACAATACGGTTGAAATGATGTTAATGCAGTATCATCTTTCTCGTATAGAAGGGACGACACTGTTCTATTGTAGTTCAAGTAGGCATATTGTGGTAAACAAAGCTTGTATATGTATTATGTACCCTCCAAGTAATGATATAGATGGAGGCATATATATGCATGAATATATATATATATATATATATATAT